>RXPK01003319.1:0-87735 GCA_004143645.1 Protaetia brevitarsis
TGGATTATTATTTTCGTCCAAGCGCTTTCTGTAATCTCCCTAAAATAGATCCCAAAACGTCACGCTATTGATATAAGAATATCTAAACGCCTATTAAACTTCAAGTTCAGTCATCCCTTTTTCAATCTTTCTGACTGCACGATGTCGGCCGCGAAACGTCTACACCATTCGCATCATTACTATCAGTCTGACATTAGCGTATCGTACCGAATACCCTCGAGACACCATAAAAAGATGCACACTTACTCATCGCAAGTAGATACGAAATCTCGTGTCGAGGTTGCATCGCTTCTAGAAAGACACCTATCAGTCAGTGGCCCGTCTACTAACGTCACAGCGTTCAGTGCACTGCTTACTTGTCGACGCGGCCTAGCGCGCTCATAGCGGTGGCTTTTGTTTAGACTTTACGTTGTTGCTCTGCGGTTCGGAACTGTCTGGAAACAGTGCGCCGAGCGAAGGTTGATTTTTCCATCGTCCGAGGTTGGATGAAAATCCGGTCGACCGCAGACGCGTGGCTTCGTATTCGAGCTGTGGAAAAGTAGTTTACGCTGTCGGTTTATCTTTTTTTTTGTCAAGTCTGATTGTGATTGTCTGTCTGGCGGTTCAAAATGACTTTAGTTTAAAAAATACGTTTAAGTAAATTCCGCTGTTGAGATAACTTTATTGTATAAACAATTATTGAAACTTACGTCTGGAAAATGGAATTTGAAGTAGGGTAATAATATTATTTATATATACTTTAACTTGGTACTATGTAGGTTGGTAGAGTATGAAATGTAAATGACAGTGTACGAAGAATGGTCGTATGAAGAACGCGCCAATAATAAATAATAAAGCAGTTGAATACATTAAATACACATTATTATTATTCAAGCTACTACAACAAACAATACAGAATTGTTCAGAACAAACATTTTAATATGAGAAAAATGATTGATGAAAATTTAGATAAATAAGAAAATAACCAGAAAAAGATACATAAAGTATAGTATAATAAAATTAAAAGTGATAAAGGTGTTACCCTTGTAGGGGAAATTACCCCAATAATGGGAGCTACAATCGCTGACATTATTTAGTACACGAACAAAAGGTTCGACGGCTCGACGCATTGATGGTGCTAAATATTAATGTCGGTGGCTGTACATAGAATAGTTTCCTTCCATTTTTGGGGTAATTTTAAATACGAAAATACCATAAAATTGCCATTTCATCACATCAGACTTCTCAAAACTCAGTCAAAACTCAAAATGTTAACGCGTAAAATGCGTATTATATAGCAATGGTTCGCTTTTTGCGAACTTTTTGCTAATCTTCACTCAAATAGGTACATAAATATTCTAGACTATATTAATGACGGCATATATTAACTTGTTCAATTTAATTTCATATTTTTTTTTTTTTGGATTTTCGTAAACTTCATATCCTGTAACGGTGTTTCCATTTTGCCAGAATTTATTTATCGCAACAGATATGGCAGAATGTAAATTAAATTTAGCTTATGCAGTTTTCTATCCTAGAAGATTAGTTAATCCCTTGAAACACAGATGGAGCGGCAACATACAATTCGTAAAATGAATTTATTACACGTGTTCGACAGGGGGTGCTCGCTAATGTTCGCTAATAATAATTTAACAGGATGCTGAATAGATTAAAAGATTTATTCTACGAGTAGCTAAGCAACGTGAGTAAGCCAGGGTTGTAATCTAGCTTAGCCAGAAGACTTATTTCGTAGTGGTCAACGAGCAAATATACTGTGAGGTTCAAAATGATTGTCGTAATAAAAAAACTGTTTTCCGGAAAAATTTATCTATGCTTGTTACCGTTTTAATAAGTGAAGTTAGCTACAAAGAAATTTCATACAATAAATCAATTTTCTTGACATTTAGTGACATTGGCTTTCGTGTTGTAATTTTCCTTCGTTTATTTATTTTATAACTTTTTTGAAACTGTTTATATTTACATTTAATATCACCAACAATAGTATAGTAACACTGACTTAGTTCAAACCTTCATTACAAACATACGGCATATACATACACCCTGACTATTATCTATAGGAGCGGAATTGACAATCTTTTTGAATCTCACCGTATATACTATAACGCTACAGGGTAGCATACATAAAAAAAAATTAAAAAAAATGATACTGTAATTTGTATGTATAATGCCAGTTTCCAAGATATTATACGCACGAGACTCTTGTACATCAATTATGATCAATTTTGTATGATAAAGAAAACATTTCAGTGTGAATAAAAGTGGTTTTATTTAATAACAAAGTGCGAAATGTGAACCTGTGTAAAATCAGACATAAATAAGGATTTATCTCAGGTAAGTTACGTGAGTTCGCTTAATTAATAACAATTACGTTTTGCTAGTAATTCCACTTTTTGCATTGTAAATTTATCACAGGAAACATAAATACTTTTAAAATTAAATTTCAAAATTCCCGCGTTTTCTGAACGTTCAATCTGCGTTATTCTATGCTAAAGAGACATGTGAATCACAATGGCCAACCTTGATGGTAAAATTACTGGATATCGGTTCGTACCGTAAATACATATCAAATATTAACATAGAAGAGTACCAACTTATACAAAATTTCCCCAAGTGATTGCAAACCGTTCAGCGATGATACACATACAAATTCCTAACCCCAAAATTTGCTGAACGTATAAAAATGAAATTTCTTATATAGTATAATAAAATTTAGATTAGGATTAAAATAACACGTTTGTAAGAATTCGAAATTCCATCCTGTATAATGCGAGAATTTAAATTCATTTTATTAATACGTAGTTGATAGGTACCGTGGCATTTGCTGAGTAGCTGTCTGCTCCAGGAAACAATAATCTATTTCGTTTAAAGACTCGCGTAATTAAAATAATATGGTTTACTTTGTATATTATCTGCTTCTTGTTTATTGTACGTTACATTGCCGTTCAGGAATTCCACGGTCCTCTCAAGTAGGACGTCTGAAAGTCAGAAAAATAACGCCTTCGGTCATACTTGCGCCCTCCTGTAAAGAGAAGTGAAACTAGTTATCGGTGCGAATTGACGTCACAATCAAAGTTTATAAAAACCGTTAACATTGCGGTTTACAATTAATTAATCCGTGGACTTCGTTACAGCTAAAGTAAAAGCACGCGTTCCCTTCGTATCGGGCGTTTCTAAATCTTAAAATTGAAACTTCTCATCTTAGTTTTTGCAATCAAAATACGCTTAAAATTCGAGAACAGGAAGCACAAGCTTTCCTCGAGAGGTGTTTTATTTTGTGATTAATTCATGAAAATTACCCCCTTTTCTTGGCTTAAAAAGATTGTGAGTGTTGTGTAAAGTTTTTTGTGCCTAAAATTTGGATTACAAGAAGAATTATTTTTTCCCACATCGGCTGGTAAGATGTTCAAAATTTCTGCTTAAAACTAACCAATGCAATTACGTGAAAACCGTAACTCGTTCGCTCTCTCCTCTCCTTAATGAATTTGTAAGGAAAATTTACCTGAGCTTATGTTAATCAACAGTATAAAATTTTAAAATATTCAACAATACAAAATTTGTGTTTTGTTTCCTTTTGTTCACTTGTTATTTTATTTAATTGTGTAGTTTGCTAGTTTTTTTTTAATGTCTTAAAATATTCAATATATAATTGTTAAAAAATATAAGTTGTTCTATTATTTCGTCATTTTAAAAGAAGCTCAGTTTGAACCCTTGGAAAGGGGTTGGAGAGCAAGTTATCATCTGTAAGAGAAAGACGATGAGAAGGGTAAGTCGACAATCATTAGGCTAACTAACGGCCCTGCTTCGACTAACGGTGGAAAACACAGTTGGGAAACATCTTTGGCTAAAATTATTAAAACCATTCGCTACCGAACAAAAAGTTTGTTTCCCAGCAGTGGCTCGCCGGTCAAAAGAGCAGGAGGCTTTGTCTACGAGACGGAATTTGGCTTGTCTTATTTGAATTTGGGCTGGCCATCCCAAAAAGTTTCCAGACAAGAAAACACGTTCCGTTACACGTTTATTTTTAAATAGATTTGAACGCGGAGTACCTTTGAAGAAATGAAACCGGTGGGCATCCAGGTGGCAGAATCGGAACGGGACATCTAAATGGGGACCTTCATACTTCTGATCACGGAGGATCAGGACAGGAACATTACTCGGGAAAATCGTCGTTGGAGAAAATTACCCAAAGGTTGTAGGTAATTTGGATAATATTAATGTGATAAACTTGTTTAATAATTAACAATCATTTTTAGGTTGGACTTTAGGATAAAATTGGATTTTTTCAAAATAGCCATTAAATTTACGAAATAAATTGAGACACGTCTGCCTCTGATGAAGGTTAGCTGGTGAATTCATTCGAATTAAAAAACTTTAACCGACTTGTATGCAATTGTCTTCGACAAGGGGCACAACCGTCTCAGAGAGTCCGTTAATTTCACCGAAGTGAGGGGAATATACTATGTTTAATACAAGAGAATACCCATGTGGCCGAATGGACTGTCGAATATTTAAACGAAATTAAAATAAAATAAATATCGCAAAATTCTGCAATCACCTTGCAATTAAAATATAATAAAGGTAGGTGTCTCTGGATCATGAGAAAAATATTTTTAAAAATTTTCAACACTTATTACTATGTAAAACTAACAATCTTAAAATTAATTACTGTACAAAAAGTAGGCAACTATTTATACACACAAAATTGTAACGAAACCGAATTTCCAGCAATTTTCCATCTCTTTCTGTTGACATATCAATGCAATTGGAATGCCAATGGATATAAAAACATTATTAGACTAAGTTTAAATGAAATAAGTACACTGCACAAAAATAAAAATGTTCATTTGAATTGAACTTGGATCCAACTTTGATCTGTCAATATCTATTATAAAAATATACCTCTTTAAATTTTAATATTCATTTTCGATGTGTAGGTATATCACTGCTGATCGTCTTTACTTCCTGAAGGGAATATTCTAAAGGAAAAAGCCTTGAAGAGAGATTTCCTACATCACCTGGACATCGTCTGGCTGTCTGCTGCTACATTTTATATCCTTTTCTTGTTATATCAAATTATTTTTAAAATATATATGAGTAAAATTCGTAACGTCGACACTAAGTGAAACTACTGATTACGTTTATACTGTGCTAAAGCCGTTCAATTATCACGTTGACAGCCTGTATATGATGTTCCATTTCACACAACAACTGTTGTGTAGTCAAGGATATTTTCAAGTTGTGAATTCTACAAAAAATTTGTAGAAATGGTTATGTTTTAATATCAATTAAAGATGGACTGTTTTCAGAGATAATACCTGTGAATACATCGTTGGATAATGGCAGTAGCAATTGCCATTACTATCTAGGTACTACTTTTTATTTTCTTCTGACGTCAACGTCTATCTAAGTTCTCCCCTTCTCTGCCAAACGTGGAAATTGCGTCTGAGGAGCCCCGATGCAATCGCATCGACGTTCCCAAAGGCAAGCCATCTCGTCTTCGATACCTCCTCTAGAGTGACGTTCGTACGTTATACCTTTCGACTGTATAGCCTCGACGCCCGGTCCGCAGAAGTTGATTTTATGTGATCCTGACAAATTGGCCAGACGACGACGCATCCGCCACAGCCGGCTGGCGCGCAATAAAATCGAAATAAAATCCAGTGGAAGGCGTGAAAATCCGAGTGTGCAGTGACCGTACCGCAATATACGACGATGTTGATGGATTTATTTGATTGTACAGTTGTACAGTAAAAATCCAATTGATGTACCGTAAAACGTTTGATTAATGAAGACGCGTTGTCATCTCCTCTTTGTCGACTGGTTTTTATATACCTAACATATATTTTTTCTTCGACTTTCGGGACAACTGGAAACGGCACTGGCAATTTAGATAAATTGTGTCGGAATTATTGCCTCCACGCGCCTCGACTCTGCAATACCCCCATCTAGAAGTGCTAAAACCGGTTTTAGTACGGTCGACTCTCATCTGATTCGATCTCCAGACGGCAGAGGGAGGCGCAGGATCATCTGATGGTGCGGATATTTACTTTGAAAGGACCGACCAGACAGACGAATTTGCATGCCACGTCAGCAGTGCCTTTGTAAGGGGCGACGCGTTATCTATGGAGGTAATGCAGTTGGTTCTTTTATCGAAATCCATATTAAACAGGCAGCGTGGGGAATTGACGCCGTCAGACGTTGCTTACAAATGTCGTTGTGTCCTTATTACGTTTGAAGTTGCATTTATCCCATGATTTATACTGAAGACAGGCAGAAAATCATGCTAGTCGACGAGGGATTTTTATGTTATGTTAAAAAAAAGTGTGAAACAACTGCCTAAAATGTGCTTTATACTGTTATTTCTTCCAATACAGGGTGTATCAAATAAAAAAGTAAATTTGCTTGGGTGTTAAATCTACCCACGACATATAAAGCCAAACCCGCCGAAACAGGATTTCATAATTAAAAAATTAAAAAAAGTAAAATTTAGAGGCAAAAATTCTTTAGTCCGGGCCTGATGTAAGGAAACGTCATGTTAAGCACCCGCTAAATGTGGTATTATGTATAAATACATTGCACTCATTTAATATTATTCTTAATGGTATGCCGTAAGTTCATTTAACGTCATTATCAATAAATAAAAGCCAATCGGCCAGTGTGCCCTTGTAAAAATAGCAAAACTGAGGCATTTTAAATTTCTTCATTTTATAAAATAAATATTCCTTATTTGTTAGGAGCATTCTACGTAAATCTACAAAGTTTATTTTTAATATCCTGATAAGACGTTTGAGTTTCACCGGATATGCGACTTCAGTACTTACAAAAAACGTAAATATTTTTCTTTTGCTTTGTCGAATCGAGGCTTAGTTGTTAATAAACGGTACCACATGAATGAGTTATTTCTTTTGGATTTATTTAACTCAAATCACGCAAAATGAATTGACATCGAATTACACGAAATAAATGTACATACAGAAAAATTTGCAACACGCCTTTTTACTATGATGTCCGCGCGAAAATGATTATACAATCCCGCGCTTTTGCCAATGCATCAAGCTTCGATTTTCTTTATATGAAATCATGATGGTCCTGAAAAGGATTGTTTTTTTCGAGACTGGAAGAATTTAAATAAAATGTTCGAAGTGGCTTGCACTCCAAGCGGCGATCCACACAAAACTAACAGCGGTCATGGCTGAATGATAGTGGTATGTGGGGGTATACTCGGGACAGCATTTAGGTTGGGCACAGGTGCGGCTCTAGCCCACGGTATTTGCAAATATTTTTTTTCTCGTTCATGCTTACAGATAGACCCTGTGCATTAAGACTTTTTGATCGTATATGATTACAGCTGCTACATATTATTATATTTACCTCTATATCTGATACACCCTGTATAAGTAAAACTATCTTAGAAAAGATAAAAATAATATTCTTGGTTTACAGCAGGAATTTGACAGGGAATATATCTAGCAGATAGAAACTTGAGTTTATCTCTAGTGTTATTCCTTCCATTGTTCTTACTCGCTTCCTCTTGGCTCCTACAATAGACCACAAGCCTCGCTATACTGGTTTGTTGTCTAAATTTGAAAATTAATGTAATCGCAAGTTTAATTAGTGTCATAGATATCTTTCGAATGGATCAAGAGTACGGCAGTCTTTAGGAATTAATACATTAAATAAAAAATGACAGGTGCACTATTATTGATACCGTAAAATGGGGTGAAGTTGACCAATTTTCAACTTTAATTAAAAATAGGTAGCATGTAACGTTAAGAGATCAAAAAATATTTTCTACTATGACATGGGTATTGATATCATCTACAAATATAGTAGTTAAAATACGTATATAATTTTTATAGCTATTAATCGAGAAAAAAAATTATATTTGCTTTCGGTCAAATTCATCCCGTTGGGGGTGAAGTTGATTACAGATATACTTTGCGCTTTAAAAATGGTTTTCGGATAATTGGGGTTGACTTGACCGAAATAAAATAAACTCTAACTTACAACTAACAGTTTATTTGACTAATGAAGAAAAAACTCCGTAAAGTTATTTGACTGAGAGAGACTGTACTATTAATTTGCAAGATATTTATGTAACTATTTTGGTACAAACATTCACTTGAAGTTAAAAACTGACATGTCAAAGTCAAAATAAAGTTCGCCCTCTGCGATAAACTTTGGGTTCACCTAATCTCATTTTGACGTTATACAAAGAAATGTCGTCTTTATCTTCTATACTGGGCCAAATAAACCTGTCAGCTTTATCTCGTTTTAAAAAATTAACATGAATTGCTTCACCATTCACTGTTAATACTTTGCCAATATAATGTCTGACTGTCCTTTTGGTTTGGTATTCTACACCACCACAATCATCTTTCTATTGTTGTCAAATTGTGTATTATTAGTTTCTCCGTCTCTTTCTTCTTCAGTTTCTTCTTCTCTTTCTTCTTCTGCTTCTTCTTCTTCTTTCTCTTCTGCAGAACTTTGTTCGCTTTCGCTTTGTTCAACAATTTTCTTCCTTATGCTTTGAATTTTACTTGTAGTAGGTAGGAACTCGTCTTTCCTTTTTCAGGAGAATATTCAAATGCAACGGATTTTCCGCGAATAACATTTAACTTCTTTCTTTTTGCTACAGAATTGCGTTTTTTAGGATTTCGTTGATCCCTTTAAATCATGACTATTACTTCTCCTATGGTTTCTTTGTGGACGTCTTCTACATGAGGAATTTTGTCAAATTGTATCAAAATCAATTGAATGCATACGGAAAATAAATAGCTGGGCAAATCTTTGCAGGTTTCTGCCTGTCGGTCAACTTCACCAAGTTCACCCCAAACAACCACTAAATTGCATAATTCTAAAAATGTCAAAGTTATGTCAGAACCCGAGAGCGGATATATCTGTCAGTTTAGATTGTTATCTAGATACAAGAACTTATTTTGTATATATACTTTAAATAGCATCTGGGAACTTTTTCATTCAGTATTCTTAAGTTAAAGTTTTTAATGACTTGTTACGCGGGTAACAAGAATTACGGTCGTTAACATTGAACAGGGCTCTATATATTTTGCAAAAAGATAACAAATGTTTTTTTGCATAAAAAAAAAATTTAAATACGAAGAATACGTAGTAATAAAATTTTTTTGCACTTTTCGAATTACGGTAACTCTTTTTTACTACACCAATATTTCATCTTACCTATTTAATTAAGGCTTTTTCAGGACCATACAATCAACTGTTAAAGAGATAGGTAGTCCTCTTTATCTTTAGTACGACCGGAGACGCTGTGGTAAGATGTTGCTCTATTATCTTCTATTCCAATATTCAAAGTTAAAGTGTTTAGTTTAAGTGAAATGTAGTGCATGAGACCCTGGTGCATAAACTATGATGGACTTTGTACGATAAATAAAGCATTTAAGTGCAAACAGATATGGTTTTATTTAATAAATGGTCCTAAATGTAAAGCATTGTGAAAACAACGTAACAAATATACCTAATGGTTATGTAGGTAAATTTTGGATAAAATACTAATATGATAAACTTTGTTTAAAATTAAGTATCATTTTTAAATTGGAATTTGGAATAAATAGGATTTTATCAAAGAGACATGTCCGTCGTCTCTCACGGAGGTTGGCTAGTGAATCCTTTCGAATTGAAATTTTCTAACAGGCTTCGACAGCGATTGTCTTTCGACAGGGGGTAAACTACCTCAGAAAAGTCCGTTAATTTTACCGATGTGAGAGGGGACTATAGGATATTTAATATAAGAGAATGCCCATGTGACCAAATGGAGCTATGAAATGTTTAAACTAAATTAAAATAAATAATTATTGCAAAATTTTGGAATCACCTTACATTCATTATAAAATAAAGGGAAGCCAGTTGTTAAAATAAAAATATCATCTGCATTACCCCCTCGCTCCCCTATCCCCTCCTCTATAAACTCAAGTTGTGTACGCGCCTGAATGGGATTGAAAAATTACATTACAAATTACTACATTTAATCTTAAAACTATTACTGTGCAAAGAAAGAGTATGCAACCTCGCATACACGCCAATTTTTGACAAAACCGAATTCCAGCAATCTTTCCTGTCTTTTCTTTCATGTGACAACTGATCAATTTAGTAATATGGTAACTGCGATTTATCTGTGATTTTCAGGAGCACCAATCCACTGACTGCAACAATTAGAAATGAAAAATCCTAACTGATCGTAGCGCCCTCTGACTGTGTCTTTTCGTCTTGAAAACAGAGTTAGCAAGATATACAAGTGTATAAATTAAACAAAGATACCAAACACAATATTTTTGCAAAGAAAGAATCTACTACTAAAGCCGTAGTTCGGCAGAAAGCCAATAGATGACACTAAGGGTTACTAAAACGATTGAAATAAAATGAATTTAAAAATAAAAAGTTGTGCAATTCCAACGTTACAATACAAATATGAAATATTAACTTTTTCGCGATTTAGCACATCATATCTTCGTCTTCACATCTTACCTTCTTATTCCTTCGTACCCACAGTAACGGTCAAGTATCGACGAGCAAATTTCCATCCGCTCTTGTCAGGTATCATTGGAGACCGCCAACAAACACTCGACTAGCGTCTCGTCTAACTGTCAACAAGTCGGGCTATTCTCAAGTTTCGTTCGTTCGTACGGTGGCTCTAGGGAGAGTCTGATTGAAATTCAACCGTTTCGCCTCTGCGTAATGGAAGAAAGTTCCGTCGTAAAAGGAAATACAAAAATACACTCACTGAAAGATGGGGAAATTGTTGAAAATCTCGTTTACTCTTTCTATACTTGCGTACATTTAACAAGTGCTGAGCAGTAGTCCTCTGGCGTTATGGTGTGTTTGAAAAGTTTCGAAAAGTAAAAATTGGCGTTATCTTGGCGATATTTGCAGACACTCTGGAAACTGACCATTTACGAAACACAAATTAATAAAATATGTGAGAGTGAGATGATAGATTAATTCATTTTTGCCCGATTTGAGAGAGGCACAGCTTAAGCCATAGTAGTCGGTGGCTTTAGAATTGCTTAAGTCAAGTATGGACAACCGTTGACATGTTGTGGGCCAAACTTTAGTGTGGAAATATGTTCGCGGGCCGCGTTTACAAAAAAGTAGTGCATTTTATGGTAGTGTTTATAATTTTTAGCGATAGATATCAGAGAAAATGAAATGAAAAAATAGGTACAACATTATAATTAAATCGTGAAATTTGGAATTATTACAAGCTACGAAAGTTAAATAGCGACAACGAAATCAATGAGACCCTTGAGCTTGAATTTGGGAAACTAATCCATCGATGTTTGGATGAATTCCACTGATACAAAGACGTAAAGAATTTTCCAAATTATCGTCAGTCAGCTTTGTACGATGTTTTGATTTATTAACTTTCATCATTGAAAAGAACTGTTCGCATTTATAAGTACTGCCAAACGCACAAATCAATCTTCTTGCGAATTTTCTAAGCTCCGGAAAATGGTCTTCTTCGAGATATTTTTTGTCTTCAAATTTAGATTTTAGGAGTGAGTTTTCTTGAAGCTCGATCAGCTCCATTTGCAAGTGTATTGGAGCATTTTGTACATTACTTTTTGTTGGAATAGCTAATAAATTGAAACTGTCTTCCTTGTTTTTAAAATCGCTAAATCTGTTTCGAAAATTGCTCCGATAGTAACTTGAGTTCTTCAGCATATGACATAAGCAGTATTTTCATACGCAGAGAGCGTGGTGAAATGGTAAACTGTTACCAGAACAGCAACTGTGCCTCCCACAAGCGGATTTTGTTTTGAAACCCTTTCAAACGGTTGTACAAATCATTTAATAACTGTCCTTGTTTTTGAAGTTTCAAATTTAAATCATTCAAATGGCCTGTAAGGTCGACCAGAAATGCTAAGTCACATACCCATTTTGGGTCACTCAATTCAGATAGTGGTTTATCTTTTTTTGCATAAAATCTGCTATCTCATTTCTAAAGCTCGTAAAACCGTTTCAGCATTTTTCCTTGCTTGAAACCATCTGACTTCACAATAATATGTACATCGTCATATTCGGCTGATATTTCATCCAAAAACGCCTTGCACTGACGATGGTTAAGCCCTCGGGATCGAATAAAAATGATGGTTTTTACTTTACCACATTCATAACATTCTGGAGTCGAATGGACTTAGAACACAAGTTTTGTTGGTGGATAATGCAATGAAGGACTATAAAATCATCTTTTTGCACATTTAATTAAGTTGCTTTTTCATACAAAATTCCGATGAAACCTTTACGTAAGCCGACCATAGAAGGTGCACCATCTGTGCATACACCAACTAATTTTTACCATGGCAAACCAAAACTTGTGAATACTTTTCAACTTCATTAAAAATGTCCTCTCCTGTAGTGGTTCCTTTTAACGGCTGTAAAGCAAGCAATTCGTCAGTAACAGTGAACTCTCCATCAACACCTCGAATAAACATAGCCAGTTGAGCTGTGTCAGAAAAATCGGTGCTCTCGTCTAATACTATGGAAAATGATTCAAAACTAGCCATACGGTCAGTCAAAGTTGTTTTTATTTCATTAGCCATCATTTCTATACGTCGGGCAACAGTTCGTCTTGATTTTTTCAAATTTAGTTTTCTTTTCAGGACACAAAACACTGCAAACTTCTAACATACACTCCTTGATAAATTCTCCTTCGGCAAATGGTTTTAATGACGTTGCCATTTTGAACTAACTATAAAACTAGCTTTCACAACATTATGAAGTGGTTCTTTGTTTATGAAACATTTGCAGCTGTTTTTTTCCAAATTTGCGGTAAGCTTCTGGATTTTTGTCTTTTCTTATTTGTCCTGTCAGTGAGTGCAGCATAGGATGCTTAGTTGAGTAATGCCTCTTATATTGAATTCTTTCATCACTGAAATGGATTCATTACACAGCAAACAAATAGGCTACCATTGTGCAAGATAAAAAAGAATTCTTCAGTCCATTTTTCTTGAAACTGGTGATCTACTTTCCTTCCACACATCATTGTCGTTACTTTCGTTCGATAAACTTAATAACAAATATAATTAGTAAGCACTCAAGATGCACACAAAGTCACAAAGCAAATTGACGGCACAGCAGTTCGCTAGGATATGGCTTGTCGAAGTTATCACCTCGGTAGCCTCAAATAGAACTGAACTAAAGTTCGGGCCATTCACCCGCTTTATATAGCAAAATGGAGGAATGATCTAAAATCGTCTAGTGTAGAACATTTGAGAAGCTATAATCTTTTGTTGGCGCGCTAGCGAGGCGGCAAACATCAAAGGCTTTGATGTTTGCCGCCTCACTCTTTGATGATCGCCGCCACTCGGCTTGCTCGCTCACTTGATTCCGCAGGAGCAAGCGACAACCCCATATCACCGATCTTCCTCATTTGGAGTGAGTATGAGTAAGTAGTGTAATTTTTTTTTTTGTAATTGGGTTTTCAAAATGTCTCGCGGCCGGATCAAAATCTTACAGCGGCGAATCCGGCCGCGGCCCGGTTGTTGTCCACATATGGACTTAAAGTCATCGATAATACTGCCAATCTACACTTCATCGACCGGGAAAAGAAAGAAAGAGTGCTGCACATGCGCACTACATCCGTCACCACAATCGATAAGAGGTTAACGGTGTGAGAGGCTTCTTGCTTAGATGAGGTTTTTAATCTGGTTATAAAAATATGCTCACTGGTACATTCTTATACACAAAGGTTACCATCTGTCGTTTTCAGAACGCCCATATTTTTATGAAGTATTTCTCAACCACGAAGTTTTTATTTCACCGAATGTCTCTGAGCGAATCATTACCAATTCTAAAAAAAAAAACCAATAAACTTATGAAATTATTGCCAATAAGATCCTGGCAACAATGTGCATCTTATCAGATTTTATTCTCACCGCCCAATATTTGTATAATCAAGTAGACACATATCCTCATATAAGATATGCAAAATACTCACACAGACGCAGAAGAGAATTCAACTCCTACCCACTCCACGGAATATAAGGTACTTTAACCCATTCCACACTCCGACCAGCCGCGCATTGAAAGCCTTCCCGATATCTCCGATCGAATCATACGACCACTAATTCCAGATTAGGTTTCTTGATGTAAATTACAACCGTATATACGGGTACCCATTGCCGTAATAACCCGAACTTATTTATGGAAAATATCTGTCGGTTCCGCGCGAGCATATTTCACCAAAGAGGACTTTGGTCTCTCTTATTCCGTAGCCCACACGCTCGTAATCTACGCTTTATCTGGAACGGGCACGTAAAGATGTCGCCTGTATCGCTGTGCGGTTCCCTTATCGCACCGCCGGCACCGTATGTTTTTCCAAATCGAATAAGAAATGTCGTTTTTTGAATATGTAATGCGGTAAAGTACGGTCCGTATGTTTCGTGGCCAGAATTACGTTTGGTACAATATGCAATATGAACGGGATGTTTATTGTTTCCACTATGTAGGCGTATTCATGAGTGCAGGTGGTTATTCGTTAAGTTTGATGTCCGTTCTAACAATTTTTCTTTATACAGGGTGTATCAAATAAAAAAGTAAATTTTGCTTGGGTGTTAATACACCACATATAAAGCACAAACCCACCGAAACCGGATTTCATCATTAAAAATAAAAAAAAGTAAAATTTAGAGCCAAAAAATTCTTTAGTCCGGGCCTGATGCAAGGAAGCGTCATGTTAAGCACCCGCTAAACGTGGTATTATGTATAAATACATTGCACTCATTTAGTATTATTCTTAATGGTATGCCGTAAGTTCATTTAA
The DNA here is from genome assembly GCA_004143645.1 of Protaetia brevitarsis. Taxonomy (NCBI): domain Eukaryota; kingdom Metazoa; phylum Arthropoda; class Insecta; order Coleoptera; family Scarabaeidae; genus Protaetia; species Protaetia brevitarsis. Next base: position 14,798 of record RXPK01003319.1, read on the forward strand.
TGTCATTCTGAATAAATAAAGGCCCTTATAAAAATAGCAAAACTGAGGCATTTTAAGTTTCTTCTTTTTATAAAATAAACATTCCTTTTGTTTAAGAGCATTCTACGTAAGTCTACAAAGTATTATTTTTAATATCCTGATAAGACGTTCGAGTTTCCACCGGATATGCGACTTCAGTAGTTACAAAAAAACGTAAATTTTTTCTTTTGCTTTGTCGAATCGAGAGTTAGTTGTTAATAACGGTACCACATGAATCTGAGTTATTTCTTTTGGATTTATTAATCATATAACGCAAAATGAATTGAATCGAATTACACAGAAATAATATGTAGATACAGAGAAAATTTGCAAACACGCCTTTTTACTATGATATCGCGCGAAAATGAACTTATTCATTCCCGCGCTTTTGCCGATGCATCAAGCTTCGATTTTCTTTATATCAAAGCATGATGGTCCTGAAAAGGATCGTTTTTTCGAGACGGGAAGAATTTAAATAAAATGTTCGAAGTGGCTTGCACTCCAAGCGGCGACCCACACAATACTAACAGCGGTAATTGCTGAATGGTAGTGGTATGTGGAGGTATACTCGGGACAGCATTTAGGTTGAGCACAGGTGCGGCTCTAGCCCACGGCATTTATAATATATTTTTTTTCTCATTAATGCTTACAGATAGACCCCCTGTGCATTAAGACTTTTTGATTGTATATGATTGCAGCTGCTACATATTATTATATTTACCTCTATATCTGATACACCCTGTATATGATAGGTATACAAAAGAGAGTATTTTCTTTTACTCTTTACAAAGTAATAGCTATGTACCATACTTATAAATAACTTCCTGATTCGAATATAGACCACGCTTTTTTTTAATCGTTGATGACAGTAGTGGCGGCTCGTGAGTTATGAAAGAGGGTGGGCACAAAATAAGAACTTGTCTATATTTTGTATATAAAATCCATTCTCCTATTTTTCATGCTGGAAAAGACGTCTATGACTTTGTTGTAAAAATGCGTTCGGTAGATCTTCTGACATTGTGCTTCTCAGAAAAGTTTTAATGCGTTTGAGGGTGGAAAAACATCGTTCACATTCTGCTGTCGACATGGGGGTTGTACAAATAATATCCAACAGTTTATATGTTTCCGTCAAGACTTTTTTTTTAAGTTGTTGTGTGTTATGAACACTAAAAGCGGCAAAACACCACCTACACCTACGTGCTCATAAATTACTGAAAGTTCACTTTTCAATTTTACGCTGTCCAACATAGGATAAGATTTCACACTTTTTTATACATGTTTGTGTCAAAATTTTTTTTTAAGTTGTGTGTTATGAACACTTAAAGTGGCAAAACTCCACCTACTCCTACGTCACACATGTCTTCTCGCTCATAAATTACCGAAAGTTCACTTTCCAATTTTACGCTGTCCAACAGGATAAGATTTCACAGTTTTTTTTATACACATAGTTAACCGACGCAAAATATGACGACTTTTTTTTCACATCTTCGTTTTGAGCGTTCCCATATGCGCTAATGTCTGTTGAGGAAGGAAACTTTGATACCATACCAGGAAAAATTAGTACCAACAGGATGGAGCACCATGTCACTGTAGCAGAACTATTAGGGATTTCTCCTCCACACTTTTAACGGTAAAGTGATGAAGTGGAGGTACATGGAGTTTCCTTGGCCTCCAAGGTCGCCGGATATTACCCCTCTAGACTTTTTTTGTGGGGCTATTTAAAAGAAAAGGTATACCTTCAAAGGCCATTTCAAGATGTTGATCATCTTGAATGACTCATTAAGCAAAACATGTAAAGCTATAATTCCAGATGTGATCAGAAATGTCATACACGAATTTAATCAACGAACAATCACTTGTTTAGAAAGAGACGGTGGATATGTTGAAGTTCCGTAGTATTTTATGTGTTTCCAATAAAATTTATTAGTTGCGTATTATTCATTGTTGATAAATTGATAAAGAGGTTATCAATTATTTATCATGTCTTATTTATTTATTCAGTAAATAATCTAATTAATAATTATTTTGTAATTTTTATCTGGGAAAATCACAAATCTACAAGTGAGCATGATTTTTTGCTACTTAATGTTCATTGAAATTGTTCAATGAACATTTGGCTCTCCAACTACAGTTTAAACGTAGTTTACTCTCCTCCAAATCATGATTTATTCCTTGTATTCCTGCCAATGTTTTAAAATTTTGTACTTAATTATGGATCTACACGCATGCAGAGCTTTTTATCAAGACTTTTTGTTGTGAATGTAAAGATAAACTTTTTCTTAAATTGTATAAAACTTTTTGGGACACACTGTATATGTGAGTGGCCATTACTGCGGCAGTCACCCTATAAGTATCATATATAATATTGTGATGTTCCCAGCTAATGTTTTTAAGCAAAAGAAAAATAAATAAATAAATAACTTTCTAATTACTAATTAGAATTCTAAACTTCTAATTAGATTGTAATGAAAACAGATACCTTGCCTATAATGAAGACACATACAATTCCATTAAATAAAACAGTGCATCATGATAACATGTTCATTTATTAATAAGTTTTATAATCGGCACATATAAAAAAGTATTGAGAACTCTTTACTCAAGTGAGTAATAGTTATTGGTGTTCAAAACAATATTTAATTATCCAAGTATAATTTTAGATTCTTTAATTCAAAAGTACTTTTTCAAATATCCCGCGCTATCATCAGAAAATAGACAACCAGCCAACCCATCTACAACTTATACAACTAATTCCACAAGAAATAACAGTAATATCAAATATTATCAAAAGTTTACATTCATTTATACAACAATTAAAAAGCTTTGACCAGATTACCCGTTTATCGGTTTATACAGACGCCCGAGTACTCCAAATGGGATTTTCTTGTGTGACAATCAGATAACTCGTATATTCACATAAAAGGGCTCAGACTCAGGAGAATAACATCGTGGGCCCACAACAATTCGGGAACAGATCTCTTTGTTTACAATTCAGATGTATGATTAGATTCGGGAACAGCAGACACATGTAAAATCCATGTAAAACTGTACAAGATATAGTCAACACAAATTTGTGAATTTATCCCTTCGTAACGATATTACCCCAGCAATATGGTTTAATTCATTTATATTTTGATGAGAATTGACACAGTTTTTCTACAGATTTTTTTATCAACAACCACATGTAACCAGGATTTTCATACATTTTCTTTGCAACCCACGAATTACATTGAGTCACTCCCCATTCAAGTAAAATGAAAACCTAGGATACCAGGCTATCGTACAGTTGTCAGACGATAAACTATATTCAACTTCCATGACTACTAATGCGATTTAATCTAAATTATACTTACTGCACTTACAAACAGGTGCGTACATAAAATAATAATTACATTTCAATATGCTTGATAGTTTTCCTCTTATGAAACACAGCAATAAATATCGATATATTGTACTAATGCCTAACCATGATACTCTTTCACTCTTTACAGCTTCATGGAAGCTAAATTTTCGAGTTGCCGGTGCTTCCTCGTAAGGCGTTTTAAGATTTATTGACTGCTTTTTAAGGTGTATTATCTCCCCCTAATAAGATACACAGAAGACGGTAAACACCCTGTGTGCCAAAAAAGGAAAATAGCTCTTATGGGAGGTGACCCAGAATCGCTCATTCGTATATTCGTACACCAGTGGGTTTAGCAGCGCCTTTGATTAATAATTTACAGTCGCTTCATCTCGTCGTAGAGGAGCTACGGCCGGGCGCGCGGTGTATGGGGTGGGGATAGGCGAACGGTTGACGCGCCGACACAGCCAGACCACAATAATATCTCGGCATTGCTATCAGCGAAAGCACAGAAGCCCCGCTCGTCTAGACTGCTATCTATGGCGGGACCCGACGCAGACGTTAACGCCCAGCAGTCACAGTCGACAGTTAGTAGCACACCAGCAAGGCTGGCCACGGGCTGCTCCCTCTGTCTGGCTGCCAGTAACCGGACGCGGATCAGACCAGACGTTTTAATACGATACACTTTCCACCGGAGTAATTAGTTATGAATCTGTAAGGCGTCAGAGGCAGACGACACCTCAAAAGACTTTCATTTAACGACGTGAAAATAAATGACCTTAAGAATCGACATGTGACGGTTTGACGATGAATGCGTTGAAATAGGGCCTAAAAATTCTTATTTGATTAATAACTGTCCTGAACTACAACATTGAAAAAGAAATCGTGTAAATTTACAGCGATTTCATATGACCAAACATTCTACCGCCATATTCATAGTGCTTCCTTAAGGTATACTTTTCCCTAAGGTTCTCCTTGACATAAAAAAATTTTGTTTCATAGACCACATCTTTCCCTTAAGGTTACCTTACATAAGGAAAATCTTAAGGTAGCTCCGTAGATACCTTACCCCAGTGACCAACTATATTTATTTCATATTTTATAAATATTTAAAAAATATTAAATCTTTCTTGAATATTAGTTATATTAATAATATTGAATAAATATATTATATGAAAATATTATAGGAAACATTTAAAAAATATATATGTTATGTAGCATTAATATATAATTATTGCAAATGTTTTCTCAAATATATTTTCATAACTCTGCAGAAATATTTTGCTTTGTATTTCTGTAAATATTTATTTCTATAAAAAAAAAAGATCGAATTTTTGCTTTTGGTACATTTGGTGCGTAGGACGAATAATATAAAAATGGGTAAAATATGCATACATATTAAGTAGGTATGTACCTATTTTAAAATGATAGTTTAAAGATTAAATTAGATAATATATATCTAATATTATTAATTAGTATCTAAGTTGAGCGCTGTAATTTTCTATTAATAATCATCTGCGTTTTGTATTATATTATTTGTAATATTTGTAAGTTGCGAACGTCAAACACACACCTCTATTCATTACGGTGCCGGTGTACATGATTTAGTATTGGTTTATGCGTCATATGGATTAGCTAATAGAATGCATACGGCGCACGTGCGTATCATCAACGTTTTCATTCGTTTGTCCGTTACATGTTATAGTTTATAATAGTATACGATTAGGGCAGATTAGGGTTAACTGTATATATTAATTGTTGCGGGGTGTTGTTTTAGTTTTGTGGTGACTACGAGGTCAAGCAAAATTTGAAAATGTTCATGGCATTTATAAGATAATTGGAATGCTCATATCGCTATGTACAGTAATCGTTTAATAATATAATTGTAGGAATTTTAATGCATCATATATGTACTGCATCTACCAGATTAAATTGCCTAGTTGATTTGCTTAAGAAGATTCATTTCGGTAGATAAGCGTCATAAACCTAAATAGAGGTTAAAAATACGTTGTGTTGTTTTATTATTTGTACTAGTAAGTGTTTCAAATATTATGAAATAAAGTAAAGTAAAAGTAAAGTAATAAATATTAGAAGTAGCTACCACTCCTCAATTATTGTAAATGCTCCAAATGTATTAGTAGGTGTTGATAATGTTGTACGATGTTTTATTTCATGGTATGATCTAATACAATTGGCATTGTTTTAGAGGCCACAAGGAAACGCCATGAGAGCGCCACTACCGAAGATATGAAAAAAGTCATAGGGTTGTATCTGGCACCAGCCAAGGCTAGACTTAAAAATGAGTATTTTTCATTTTTATTGGCTTATTCAAAATAAAATGATAAAAATACGTTGTGTTTTTTATTTAGAAACAACTTCAATTAAAAATAGTGGATTAATTTGATAAACCTTCAGTATGCCTTAAAAGATGCCAGAATTATTGATTATTGATACTTGTATGGTGAGTGTGAAGAAACAAGTTCTTGCCTTTTAGACAACTCTATGTATGTTTCAACTTTTCGTTATCGACATTATACATTCTAAATAACCAAGAATAATTTTAGTTCATTTTGACAAATTAAAATAGATTTGCATAAAAATCTCAATTTTCATATAAATATTTTAGAAAAATACAGCGCTTACATAATTTTAAAATATGGAATAAATATTTTTAATTGAATATTTATCTATATTTAGAAAAAAATATGAAAAATATATTCAAAAACCTCTCACGAAAAATATTTATAAAATGTATTTTTAAAAATATCTATGTCATATTTCTGGCTGTTAGGGTAAGGATACCTTAGGCAAAAATACTTGATATAAATTTGACACATGTCATTTTGGATGTCATTAATCATTTATTAATTAATTAATGGCATTCAATGGCAGATATAGAGGATTTTGTTGTATTACATAAATATAAAATATGATAGTAATAGACAACCGAAACTATACCGTTTCAGGGACGCACAAAAATCCCATGAAATAGTAATGCAGAATTTAGAAAGAGGTATTATTTTTCTAAACAAAATATTCCATACATTTTATTGCCGCTTATTAACGGACGATTACCGAGCATAGAAAATCCTGATGGTTTACCTATATCACTACTTTTTTCACTATTAACTTCTTGTGCTTTTTTTTATCACTGATATACAGTTTCAAGGTAGGTAAGTAATTTTTTATGAAAGTCCTACAACATTGTATTACCAAATATTAACTAGTATACATATATGTATACAGGGTGTATCGAATAAAAAATAAAATTTGGGTGTTAACCCACCGAAACCGGATTTCATCATTAAAGAATAAAAAAAGTAAAATTTAGAGTCAAAAATTGTTTAGTCCGGGCCTGATGCAAGGAAACGTCAAGTTAAGCACCCGCTAAACGTGGTATTATACAAATGGCGGCAAATTCAAATCTTACATTCATTTTGGGACACCCTTTATATTTATAGGTAATTTTTTCTTGAAGGGAAGTACATTATCTTATAATTATATAATTGCAAATTAAAAAATTATTTTGTCGATAGTAAAACCTTTAAGATAAATTGAATAACCTCCTATCAATATTTACTTCATTCTAAATTCTAATTTCCAACAAGGAAACCACTTAATCTCTCAAACGAACACATATTATTTATCACAAGTACACTTTAAAGCTTCCAAAGTTTCGTCTTAATTCCGTACATCGGTAAGATATTAAAGCAAAGCGAGTCGAGCTTTAGCGTATATCCCGACCGAAATGCACCGACATTTCGGCAAAGCAGTTAACGCTTTACGGAGCGCTTAGACAAACAAAATTTTGCGCCGATGTTCGTCCTAACTTCCACAAGGAGACTCCAGCGTTACCAGCCGTAAAGCGTACAAGTTTCTCTCGCGAGAGGCATGCACGAAAGGGCATTGTGAATTAAGCGGAACGTGGATGAAAGTAATTCCGTAATCTTGTGTATCTTGTTGATTGCTCCCACATCTGGTGGTAGTTGCTCTGTAGTTGGAATTAAGCAGTTTTAAGATTTTATAAGGAATTAAGGTAGGAATTTGAGGTTGAGCATCAAGAATGCTTCATTGTTAAAGTTTAACTTTCTTTCAATCAGTCCTAAAGATTATCGTGGCTAAATGTAAACTTGATTCAGTGCAAAATTTTTACTTTTGATATTAGTATATACTTTTTTTTATACTGAATGGATAGATTCTTATGATTTTTAAATTCCTTCTTACGTTAAATGGTACCCGGTTGCCTTTAGTTAACATGTGCAAAACCCTGGGATTGCATATGCATAATTCTTTTAGAAGTAAAAAACACCTCTCAGTGTTTATTCAACGAGGTTATTTAGGTTTAAAAATGTTCTGCCCTCTTGTTTTTTATATTTCGCTTTTGTTAGGATTTAGTTTAAGACTGGTAAGAACCAAACTACGCCCTAAGATTTTTACTTCACGGACATTTTATATAAAAATTTAAATATATTGTTACGCTACATACAGCCCGGTATAAAAAAAATAAATTTTTAAAAATAATACATTAATTAATTTAGTAAAATCAAATTTTTAACATCCCAGTGTCATCTATATTCATCAATAGAGACCGAATTGTATGCAAAGTGCATATATTTTATATTTTGCATATCTTTAATTATAGTCTATATATAGACGTATTGCACTAATTGAAGTTAATTAGCGCTAATTAGTGATTGCATATATTGCATATTTAGGCATTTCTATGCATATTTTTACAAAAGTTGCATATATTGCATATTTAAGCTTTTTCTTATCTTTCTATTAATTAAAATACCTTAGTAATTCCTAATGTAGATCGACAACCGACAATTCTCAGAAACGATAAATCTTTTACATTTGGTTTCTCTAATACTTTTTTCCAATAACTGCACATGTTTAATTTCGCCTAGCAGAAGGGATGTGGTAAATACGTTTTATTATTATTAATTCCCAAACAAACTATTCATTCATTGAATATCGTTGAGCGACACAGCATGTAATTGTGTTACGTTTTTAAATACTGTGCGTACATACAATGAGTATAACGAACAAAATTTCTTTATGGATTAAGCCATATCCTGAACTGGTAAAGGATGGCGACAAAATATTTTGTCGAGCCTGCAGTAAACTGGTAAGTTTAATTTTACTGATTAATAAACACGCTAAAGCTCCATCACATATTGGAAAATGTGAAACACTAAAGCGATCCGCATGTGTGCAGCAATCTATACGTCACTGTGTAGCATCAACTTTACGAAACTCAACTCTAGAACTCTACGAACAAGAAGAATATAATACGGATTTGTGTAACGCATTAATTTCGTCTAACATACCATTAGCAAGATTAAAGAATATTAATTTGAAATCATTTCATGCAAAAATATAACATAGACGACGAAAGTACCTTACGAAAAAATTATGTCACATGTTGTTCCAGCAAACAATAGCAGAAATTCAACAATTGGTAGGGAATAATTTTATTATATCATGGTAGATGACAATGCGGATAAGTGTGGCCGTATATTGCCCATTTGTTAATAGGAATTCTTCATGAAGATATTGTAGGTAAATCATATTTAATATATTGTAAAGAACTTCAAAAAACAAATAATGTGGCAATTGCCCAATTCGTTCAAGAAGGTTTATCGAATTTCTTTTTACCTGGAAGTATACCTTGTGAAAAAATTTTACTAATGTTGTCCGACGCTGCACTATACATGATAAAAGTCGCGCAAAATTTAATTTTTTTTTATAGTAACATTATTCATATTACTTGTTTAGCTCATGGGTTCAATCGTGTAGCCGAAGACATTAGTAATCAATTCGCTTTGATTAATGATTTGATTAGCAATGTCAAAAAAGTACTTTTAAAAGCACCTTTACGAATCTAATTTTATAAGGAGCGACTTCCCGGTGTTAAGTTGCCTCCTGAACCGATTATTACGAGATGGGGTACATGGTTAGAGGCTGCAATTTTTTTTGTCGATAATTTTGAAGGAATAAAAAATGTAATCTTGAAATCATTGCTGACTGCATTGCTCTAGAAAACTGTAAAAAGATAGTAACATAAACAGAATTGCTACAAAACCTTTTGTATATTAAGTCAAATTATAGCTTTGTTTCAAGTTCCATTCGTAAACTAGAAACGCAAGGGATGTCGCTCTCGGAATCAGTCGAAATAGTAGACGAATTTGATATGCTATGTAAGAAGGTTAATGGTACAATAGGTAATTCTATATACGATAAATTTAAAAAAGCGATAAATAAAAATGCGGGCTATTTGAAATTGAAGAAAGTTAAGAAAATTTTGGAAGGTGAAACAGTAAACGATTTCGACTTTAATTTTAGTTTAGAATGTATTGCAAAGTTAAAAAATGCACCAGTTACATCTGTGGATGTTGAAAGAAGCTTTTCTACTTCGAAACATATAACAGAAGACAAAACTTTCTTTTACACAATTTTGAAAAACATTTAATTATAAAATATTTTAGAAATATGATGTGAAAAAAAATTGTGCAATAAGTTAATGTTAAATTTCTGCTCTTATTTATTTTATGTAAAAATTTTGCATATTGTCGCAATTTTTTTTTCATATATGTCCCAGGTTTATGCATATTTTCTCAAAAATCGATGCATATACATGGTGTATCAAATAAAAAAGTAAATTTTGCTTGGGTGTTAACTACACGACATATAAAGCACAAACCTACCGAAATCGGATTTCATCATTAATGAAAAAAAAAGTAAAATTTAGAGCCAAAAATTCTTTAGTCCGGGCCTGATGCAAGGAAACGTCATGTTAAGCACCCGCTAAACGTGGTATTATGTATAAATACATTGCACTCATTTTGCATTATCCTTAATGGTATGTCGTAAGTTCATTTAATGTCATTCTGAATAAATAAAGGCCAATCGGCTAGTGTGCCTTTGTAAAAATAGCAAAACTGAGGCATTTTAAATTTTTATAAAATAAACATTCCTTTTTTGTTAAGAGCATTCTACGTAAGTCTACAAAGTACTATTTTTAATATCCTGATAAGACGTTCGAGTTTCACCGGATATGCGACTCAGTAGTCAAAAAAAACGTAAATATTTTTCTTTTGCTTTGTCGAATCAAGAGTTAGTTGTTAATAAACGGTACCACATGAATCGGAGTTAGTTCTTTTGGATTTATTTAATCATATAACGCAAAATGAATTGAATCGAATTACACAGAAATAAATGTAGATACAGAAAATTTGCAAACACGCCTTTTTACTATCTATTTATACATTTCCGCGTTTTTGCCGATGCATCAAGCTTCGATTTTCTTTATATGAAATCATGATGGTCCTGAAAAGGATCATTTTTTCGAGACTGGAAGAATTTACATAAAATGTTCGAAGTGGCTTACACTCCAAGCGGTGATCCACACTGAATGATAGTGGTATGTACAGCATGTAGGGACAGCATTTAGGTTGAGCACAGGTGCTGCTCTAGCCCACGGCATTTATAAAATATTTTTTTTCTCGTTAATGCTTACAGATATACACCTGTGCATTAAGACTTTTTGATTGTATATGATTACAGCTGCTGCATATTATTATATTTACCTCTATATGTGATACACCCTGTATATGCGCATATACTCCAGTTTTTCTTTGCATATAATCCGGTCTCTAGTTATGTATATAGTTGACTGTTAATTTAACCGTTTTATGAGTAAATTGAAATAAATATTAAACAATTTATATCATTTATTTGAATTCCTTTTACCGCCTTCCACGATTAGTTTCTTCAAATTCAACAGAGGGCGCAGCATGGCTTCAGTTTTCAGAATGAAAATATTCCACTTAATCTTATCTATGCATATTAGTGCGAGCTTTAAGTGTTACTTACCTCACCAATTAATGAGTCGTGGAATATAGTGGAATAAAAAAAAAACTTAGAAATTCCAAGAGAAAGAGAAATTACATCGATAATAATCCCTTTTCAAATAAGATTTTGTTGACAGGGTTAATAGTCGATAAACTGGGTAAACGTATTTGAGGAAGATACACCTCTAACTTGTTAAATTACTGCCTATAGATCTAGGCAAACAGAAGCTTATCTCGGCTAATTAATTATCCATTTATGACAAGGGATCTGCGAAACAGTAGATTTATGTATTTAGATACATAGGACATCCGTGCGTAAATGTTATATATATATATATCTACTACTAGGTATAAGCTAATAAAGTTTGCGGACCGCTTATCCCTCGCAAAATATCTGCTGCTTGCTAAGCCGTAATATACGGGCGTAAATCTCTCACGAAATTTAATTAATCCATTGTGTTTTGTGGATGTTAGTTTTCTAGAAATTTAATTTAGTACAGGAATGAACGTTGTACGTATGTACCATACGTAATATATGAAACGACTTCGTGGCGTATACAATTCTAAATTCCTAGAATTAATTAAGTTTTTGACATGGAATGACATACATTAAAGGGAGTATTTTAGTTTAGTGGCAATGAATGTCGCAAATCTTTGTACAGCAGTTGGGGCGGTTTTTGAGAGATTTATGGTTTCAATAAAACGGAGTTACACTTTACTATGCAAAGCCACAGTGAGAATATCTAAAATTTTGTCCTTATTGATACGTGATTAGGTGGAAATATTTCGTGAAACAAAAAAATATCATTTAATCTTTTTCTTTTAAATTACAATCTCTACTCCAATTTTACTAAGAACCCTTCATTTCATTCTAATTTTTTTAGTCACCTCTTTCTAGGTTTCTTGAAAACAACCGTTATCATATCCTAATTATGCTTAAGAAAACAATCACCCACTTTGCTTTTCTCTAAAAGAAACGTTCACACAACTATAGTTTCTATATACATATATTATTGTGGAAGATATGAGGAATTTCATTAATAGTAGACGTAATTATTTTATTTATGTCAGACACTTGTTTGTAAATCCAATGTATATTATGTTAATTAATTTGCTTCGTAGCCGTGGTAATTATACGTTCATCGTACGGTAACTGTATGATTTTAAGTTTTCTTGGTATCGATACTAATTTTGGGGCCGAATAAATTACTATTTCCATTTATGTCTCTTATAGGAGTGGTTAATTGTGGATCCAGAGAATGATTGGTCTAAGTTTGGGAGTGAAGAAGGTACTTGTTTGATGCGTTTCTTGTGATCGAAATGTTATTTCTTTCTGTGGTTATTTGTGTTCCTTTGATACAGGTTATTTTGTATGGATCAAGGTCACAGGGTGGTGTTAATTTATTTGACTGATTTTGTAAAGTATTAGGTCATTTATTTGAAAGGGTGTGTGTCTTAGTTTTTCGTTTTGTGTCTGCCAATTGTTTTTGTTTAGATTTATTCATTTTGTTGATGTTTTTTGACTTCATCGTTTTCATAATGGTAATAATTGTTGGTAGGGTATTTCTGATATTTCTGTTAAATATAATTTGAAATGGAGACTGACCTGTGGTGGAGTGTTCTGTCGATCTGTAGTTTAGAAGGTAGTAATCTAGTTTTTGTTTTAGTTTTTTCTTTAAGATTTTAACACATCGTTCTGCTAATCTATTAGCTTCTGGCCAATATGGTGTTACTCTACTGGTGTTTAATATTCAGTTCATTTAAAAAGTTTGTAAAATCTTTGCCATTAAATGGAGGTCCATTATCACTTTTTAGCGTGTTTGGTAGTCCAAACATGGCAAATATGTGTCTTAATCGTTTAGCAACTGTTTCACTGTCTAGTGAAGAAATTATTTCTCTCAAAATTGGATATCTGCTGTATTCGTGAATGAGAATTAGTAGATATTGTGTTGTTGCGTGTTTCATTGGCAATTGGCAATGGGGTCTCTTGCACAGAACAGCAATACTGAGAAACGCAAGTCCTGTACAATTCGTTGGAAACACGTTACGTCATGACGGGGCGGCCAGCGAAACCGTGCTTACGAAATATGGCGCCAGATTTTAAAAATTAAATATGTTTCGATTTTCCTTAATCTCATCAGTGTGATTCGCCTGCTAAGAGGTCGCATTTACAACTTACATTTAATTTAATAATGTCGTGATTATAGTTCTAATTCATTTTTTAGTGTTTGAGATTGTAATTTTTTTCGCTAATAATCGTAACGTGTTTCTTATCATTCATCTGATATGAATATTCACATTTTAAGAACTTAGAACTTACGAAACTTAGTTACGGGATTGTTAAATTAAATATTAGGCGCGAAGATTGACCAATATGCTTGCAGAAATCACAGACATATCTAATTTAAACAAATAAAATCGTCTAAAGTTAGATTAGAAACAAAATCACTAATAAACATTGAAATTCTCTTTTAAACATGTTGCTTCTGTTATAAAAACATAATGAAAATTTAGATAGCAAATGAAGATCTCTCTGAAAGCAGGAAAACTGCTCTGTGTCGATATTAAATTTGGTTTACTCAATTTTGAATACCATTTATAAGGAAGAATTTTAATTAAGCATTAGAAAAAAAGGAAATTTTGTTGAAATAATCCTTGGATTGCGATTTGTTTAAGGAAACTGCCTTTTGTCGTACGTATTTATAGATACATAGTTGAACGCATTTCACACACTTCTTTATTTTGTGTGAATGACAGGAAAGGGCTGAAGAAGTCATTGTTTAGATATGAAACTGTATACGCGATAATAATGATAAATTGTTAAATGACATGAATTTGAAATTAAATTGTTACTATCTTGTTTTAGAAGGAGCAAATTACATGAATTTACAAAAGTAGGTGACAATGGAGACTATTCATCATTAAAATTATTAAATAAAGAGGTTGCCAGAAAAATAGCATCGCACCTAAAATACATTTTTCAGATTATTGTAATCTGAACTATCAAAATGCCTTGAGCATATTCGAAAATTTTCTACCTTTGCGGAAGCATCTAGATGACATATTTCTTCCAAGTTTTCAGTGTCGGTTGATATTTTGGGAACCTATGAAAGCGAACTGACTCTGTAACCATATCAGTACTTCGACACCCAGGAAATTTGCAATATCTATGAGCTTTAGGCATATCTATAAATGTACTAATACAAATATACTAATATGCGGTACTAAATGAGGTTAGCTAGTAGTTGTTCGATTATATATATATCGACAATCACAGGTTTGAATTCGGCATAGTCCCAATAGCTCAATTGGTTAGAGCGGCCGCCGGAGAACGGTGGGTGCATGGTTCAAATCCTGCTTGGGATTAATTTTATCTTTGAAAAATTAATCCCAAGAAATTTGTTACAGTAAATCAGTTTTCCTATTTATATTATATTGGTCAAACTTCTCAAATGCTAAAGAATAGAATAACCCAACATAAAAGTGATAGTCGTGTAGGTAAACGTTTATGTGCCTTGTTTTTACATGTTCAAAATTTAGACCACAATTTTAATTATGATAATACTAAAATTCTTGATGTTGAAAGTAATTACAAAAAGCGGTTATTTCTAGAAATGGTTCATATTAACAGTAATCAAAATTCAATTAATTTCAAAACAGACATAAATCAACTCAACCATATTTATTGCAACATTTTAAAAAATACATAGTAACATTACCTTGTTTGTTATATTTGAACTTTGTAAATATTATTTTAAATATTTTATTACTATTGGTTCATATTCTTTGTAATATTGTAGATGTCCTCCTGAGGAAGTCATAAATATATGACGAAATATTGAGGTTATTTAGCAGTTTTATTTTAAAGGCCGTATTACCCATATAGCTTAGTTTATTCTTCAACGAAGTTCCGGTCGGTACTCTTTTTCAAATTATATTATATATCTATAAATACTTTACGAATATTTTAATCAAATCCTGTGAATTTATTTAAAAATCTAAATTTATTACTTACGTTTTGTTTAGCACCGAGAACGACGTTTTAGCACTATTGGCGGGTAATTACAACTGTGGAATATTAGCAGGAAAAGTGGTAAAATCGTCATCATGGTGGGGCAAACGTGGGAAATTATAATAAATCTATTAAAAACAAGGTAAATTTTCCTAAAATTCCTACCTGCATCATATCTACAATTATCAGGTGTTTAAGGTTAGATACTGATACTAGGGATACTAGGTTTATGAAGCGATAGTGGCCAACATTCATTTAACGAACTGAAGTTGAATTTCTTTGTGACAGAAGTGGGCGGCCGCCTCGTGGCTATATTCGTTTCTTCTAACCATGGGTACGAAAAGGTAATACGTGTTACCTTACCCACTTAACAAGCATGGTATTTTCGGATTACATCTTCAACCATTTTATCCAAGTTCGGGAACCAAACTTTGGATCTCAATAGTTGTTTGATTTTTACTATGCCTAAATGGCCTCCTTGAGCAAGATCAATCGCTCGTTTATGTAAGCTATCAGGAAGAATTATTTCGTTGTTTCTTTTTGGGTTTTATTTACTGGTTTTGCCTGATTCTGACATGCATACCTTTGCAAAGTGACCTACCTTTTTACATTTGTGACACGTTACCTGTCGAACTGGACAGGATCCTCTTCCTTGACTGCGCCAATTGTTGCCACAGCTAGTGCATTTTTGTTGCCTACTAATACCTTTACTATTTCCTGTGGATCTTTTGTTGTGTATGAAATTTACAGTTTTAGTGTTTTAGATAGTGGACATGCAAATTTGTCTTGTTCTGATTGTGAAAAGCATAACGTCTTAAAGTGGTATTGTTTGTGTTGAGAATTATTTGTGACTTGATTTCCTCGTCAATGTTTTTGAAATTATTAGATAATTTAAGTAACTTAGCATAAAATTGATCTAACCTTAGTCACTATTGGCGGCAAATACAAAATCTGAACCAATAGACATTACAGTGAAACGTTACAAGGTATGATAATACTAAACAAAACATAGGGATGGAAAAAATAATTATGTAGGTAATCACACGTGGATATTTACTTGATTTGACATACCTAAACGACAATAAAAATTTACTTATTTCTGTAAGGAAGTAAATTTATTCCATATTTTTTATTTACGGTGTGTGCTTGCCTAAACAACTAAAAAATACATGCATACTTACACACGAAAACAACTTTGTTATTCCCATAGTACAAATAACAATCCTGGTCGCTACGTAAACCGAGCCAGGGAATGGCATTTAACATTTCAGTCGACCTGCAGTATAGTACATACCTTCTGCCTCCCTGCGCTGCGTCTTGTCGGTCCCTACTGGTAGATACATAGACATTACCTATCCACACGAAATGTAATATAAATGCATATATGCGAACGGGCGACGTCACGTGGTCTGTGCACCGGCTCGTCTACCACCAGACGTACAGTCTAGACTTGTACGGAGCAGGTGCCAAACAATATGATGGACCCAGCGCGGTACAAACGACCCGACCTTGCCTTACGGCAGACGGGGTGGTTGCAACGGACATCTGTGTGTCCGAAAACATCCTGCAACGTAGCAGCCGTGGCGTGTCTGTGTATTGTGCTGGAGCGTAGAAGCGGAAGCGGAGTGTTTTTTTTTTGTTTTTTCACGTCTCACGACCTACATATGTATGGATAAGAGCATATATACAGAGTGTTTGAAATCGCTGCGTCTATTATAGTTGGTATTCTAAATTTCGTGAACAATATAACGGTTATTTGTTTAGTAAGGCAGGTCGTACGTTCAGATTTGCTCCTTTTGAATAAACATTAAAATGTAAGGAAAATGGAGGATGAAAAAAAGAGTCTAAAACAACATTCTTCGTTAATTAGAAATTCCATTTTTGCGCCCAACGTGGGGCATCAAAATATAATAACTAACTAAGCAAGTTAACTAATTTTAATAGTAATTTATAAAAAAAGATTTTCGTTTTTAATTTAATTTTTTATTTAAATAATTTCATATATTATAAACGCATATATTTGAAACAACAAAGGGCATGCTTGTTTCAAAGAAAATATGCTTAACAAAATATATTTGGTTGGTTTAAATATATCGGTTTTTCAGTGCATAAAAAAGGAGCAACACTTACCTGTGAGTGAGAGATCAGAGAGGTTGACATGAACAGAGAAACGTAAACTAAAATTAGAAATACTGCAAACTTCTTCTAAACCCCTCACCACAAACTGCACTAAACTGAACGTGCTGCTGTGTACTGATTGAATTAAATGAAAACGCAAAACGAATTTTAAAATGAAAGAGAGAATAAAATTAGCTAGCTCAACGGATAAAATTTTAAAGAATGCAAAAGAACTATTAACCTCAGAGTTACCCTCTCAAATTAAAACTTGAATCTAACCACGAAAAGTAAATTGTGAGTGAATGAAATCAGACTTTCTTAATTACACGAAAAGTTGAAAAGGTTTAAAATAAAATAAAAAGAACAGAATTTTTAACCCAGTGACGCTAACAAACAATTAATTTATTTTTAACAAAATGGGCTAAATTACAAATTGTGCAGAAAAAGAAACCTTGAACTGAAGGTTCTGGCCTAAAATAAAAACTGCACTTGACTCTAAATAAAATAGGACAATGCTATTTCCTATGCAAAGCAAAAGTTTTGTTTGTTTAGGAAGATTATCCAAAATACACAACCTTTGAATTTCTATCCACGTGGTTTCACAAATTAAAATCAAAACGTGGACAAATGCAAGAAATTTACAAAAATGAAAAAGCTAAAAGAAAGAACAATGCTTCTACTCACCCAAACGAGGTGATTGAAAAATAAAAATGATGCAGCAAAATAGATTAACAGAAAAATTAATTCTTTAAATATAAATGAGAAAAAAAAACTAAAATAAACCTTCCTAAACAAAAAATAATAATTGAACTTCATAAAGTGCACACTTTAATATATTAACAATTATTCCAATAAAAATTCCTTGATTGACTAAATAATTACAGAATTAATGCGAAATTTACAATATCAACATGGATTACAAAATGGCAACAAAGATTTAAAATTACGTCGACTCACGTCAATAGTTGAATAAGGAAGTTTTTAACAAAATTCTACAATTGTTTTTCTTACAAAAATTCCTCTCTCAAAATCGTACAACGTATAACATTTAAACGACAATATTAAATAGAATACGCATAAAATCAGCACAAGCGAACAATAGACAATTTAATGACTGAATTAAATAAAAAAAAAACTTAACACTATTTAAAAATCATACAATAAACTCTTAAACTAAACTTATTCAAAACAAAATAAAATTGTGAACATTCTCGGTAAATTGAAAATCAGCAGATCGGAGAAATCAAAACAACCAAAAATATGCAACTTAAAATACATTCAGCGAAAATGGGTTGTCTAACCACGGCAGTACTTTTCAATAGCAAAACTATCATCATCAGCAGAAACACTGAACTGAGTCCGAGGGCTCTAGAAGAAGTTTGTAGTATTAGCAGTGTCACAGTTTGGAGTATTTTAAAATTAGAAACCGTAGAAATGAGATTTTTGAGAAGAAAGGAAAAAAACCGAATTAGATAAAATAATATAAATGCAAATTTTGTCGTACAATTTATTTTATAGGTATCACAATAAACGTCGACATAAAATAAGCAATTACACCGAGAAATCATTAATAAAAGTTAGAAACACAATATCGGGTGGTCAGACAACCGAATCGTGAACAACACAATAATCAGCGGGATACATTCCATGTAATTGAGCCTGCTTTAGGACGGGAAATATTTTAATGTTTTCGGGGTTAAAATAACTGACAAAATAACAAAATTTACAAAAGACAGTTGCGTAGCAGAGATTATAAAGAGAAAGAAATAGATACGTACATGAAAAAGAAACAAAACTTAGAGAAAATAATTAAACGTTACAGAAATATAATTGTTCAATTCAGCACGAGTGCAAGTATTAATGTCACAGAGTCTAGAAAGCTTATTGAAATTGCTGATCATCACCACAGATAAGGGAACGCAGGAAAGTATTACTTCTAGCAGCAGGCAACTAAAAAGTAACGGCTCGACGAGTGATGAGTTGCGGCACATAAAAATTGAGTTGTGTGTGACTAATCGTATCGTGCTTATCTATATATGAAGCTGGTGCATATTTTGGGCAAGCTGATAACAAGTGCATAGTCGTTTCATCATACGTAGCTAGGCAAAAGAAATAAAGTAACCCTCCTGTAGGTTCCGGGTCATAAAGGAGTGGAAGGAAACGAAATAACGGATAACCTCGCAAAAAAAAGGGCTGGAATGCCTTTTGTAGGGCCTGAACCCTTTTGCGGGTTAAGTAGCAGTACAATACTGAAGAAACTAAAAATAGAAATGGAGCAGAGAAAATCCAGTTACTGGGAAAATCTCCAAGGAATGAGGCAAAGTAAAATTCTTCTGGGAACTTATAACCAGAAGAGGTTTACAGAATGTATCAACCTGAGTAAGAACAATGTTCGCATATTAACAGGAATACTTTCAGGCCATTGTAGACTGAAAGGACACCTGAGTAAGCTTGGATTGGAAAAAGATCCTGAATGCAGATTTTGTGGGGAGCAGGATGAAACACCCATCCACCTCCTCTCATACTGCGTAGCACTGTGCAACTCGAGGGCATTGCACCTGGGAGCATGTAAAATCGAAGAGGGAGACTTACCTAGACTGGGGCCCTCTGACATCCTACACTTTCTAAAAGGAATAGGATTGGAAGGCCAGTTGTAAAGAAGTAAGAATAGGGGACACGATAGATATCTTATGTCGCAGTTTAACACCACCCTTCTATTTACATACATTTACATACATACATTCATCATACGTGCCACATGCCCTGCATTTGACGTTCGCTAGTGGCGTGCCCATGATCATTCTCCTGTAGACCAGCGTACGGAAGACTCCGTCCTGGACCGCTGTCACATATCCCTCAGTCTCGGAATATAGTGAAGAGGAGTGCAGAAATGCAAATGTTAACTCCGGAGACAGTTCTTGTCTCTCAACCATCGCATAGTACAGTCCATGCATATGCTTTCCTAGATGTTCCCCCTCAAATTTCTCAGTGACAGTGGCCTTCAATAATTTTCGCATATCGGTGGTTGTTGCTTCCATTATATTATTTCTCGCCCTCGCACCATATTGGGTCGCTATCGGTATTCGTAACGTTTGACAATTCTTCGTGATCGCCTTGAATAGGAACGTGCCCTGTTCTCCATCTTTTTCTCGATCACATACTATTTGAAGAAGTCTGTCATTGGTGTTGAACACGTAGTGCGCTGTTCCAATGACAAGCCTGTGGTGCAGCTATTCGATGTTAATTAGTCCTCTTCCTCCTTTCTGACGTGGTAAGTATAACCTTTGTACGGACGCGTTGGGGTACAAGCTTCTGTTGAGGGTAAGTACTCGTCGCGTGCTGGTATCTAGTTTCGCCAGCTCTTGGGTATTCTATTTCATAGCTGCCAAGGTATGGGACACTATCGGTATTGCCAGGATATTTGTGGCTACACATTTATTTTTCGCTGTTAATTCTGAAGACCATATCTTCCTTATGGTGACTACTAGGTACCTTTCAGTTAGGTTGGATTTTAACGTGGCAGTGTCGTGAATCTGGTGCTGCTGCGCTCCTAAATACTGCTGTGTACTGATGGTACCAAAGAATTAAAAATGAAAATTAAATTAGCTAGCTCTGCGGATAAAAAACTTAAAAGGGCGCAAAAGAATAATTAAACTCAGGGTTACCCTTGCAAATTAAAACTAATCACGAAAAGCAAAATGTAGGTGAAAGAAATCCGACTTTCCTTAATTACCCCAAAAATTGAAAAGGTTTAATCAAAAATAAAAGAACAGAATTTAGAATGACGTTAATAACAATCAATAATTTTATTATTTAAAAAAAAAAGAAAAAAAAATGTTAATTACAATTACGCAGGCAAAATAAAACCTTGGACAAAAGGTCCTGGTCGAAATCAAAACTGCATTAGGATTCTAATTTACTAAAGGACAATGCAAAATCCTTAACCAAAGCAAAAAGGTAAAATAGTTCAGGAAGATAGTCCTTTTTACACAAAAATCCACGTGGTTTCAAAATTAAAAAAACTAAATTAAACGTGGACAATTTAAGTAAATTAACACCAGAAAAATTTAAATACAAGCACAAAGCTTCTATTCACCCAACCCGAGGTGATTAATAAATAATTACAAAACCAAATTTAAAAAAAAAACGAAAAATTAAACTCTTTAAACTTCAAATATATCTACCAGAATTAAAATAATAAATGATCCTATATCTAATTTGTGTACACAATAATATAATACCAATTATTATATAACGAGTTCTTTGATGGATGAAATAAATCAGAATTAACGAAACAAATCTTTAAATAAAAATGGAATACCAAAATGGCAGCAATGAAAATAAAATTACATGTACTTACACGGCATCTTGTCAAAGAACTGGCCCCTCACAGGGTTTAACAGTCGCATACATATAAAATTCTACAAGCTGCGTGGCGCAACGCCAAAAGATCATAGAAGAAAACTTCTAAGAAGGACATGAGCTACATGAGCAAATGCTAACATATCAAAAAGTGAAATTAAATTTAAACAACTGAACAATTAAATAAATAAATTAAACAAACCAAAATCTTATACAAAATAAAACAATTTGAAATTTCTCGCAACATTGACAAAGGCTTAAAAAAATTAACCACGAAAACACTGAATTTACGACAACCGGGGTGCCAGACCACAGCAATACGTATAGTTGCCATCTTCAGCCAGATGTCCAATTATAGTTCCATCCACCAATTGAACGTCTTCGGCATCCTCCAGGCTCTTAATATCTAATGTGGCGCACTTTTCTTCCCAAAGTCTCATTCCGATATCTGTTGAATATATGATTGTATCTCCTCTAACATGGCCTGCAACTCCTCTACGTTCTTGGCATAAAGTTTCATATCGTCGATGTATAATAAGTGCGTGATCTTGTGCGTCCTCCTGGTTGGTTTACTTGCGAGGTATCCTCCCCATCTACGTAAAGCCAGGGTAAGTGGCATCAACGTTATACAAAATAAGAGTGGGCTTAAAGAGTCTCCTTGGAAAACTCCTCTTCTATAATTTATTGGGTCTGTAATTTTCATTTCTCGGCCACGTCCTATAGTTATTCGCGTTCTCCACTTTGGATTGAATTGTTGGCACTACGTTCGACAATTCGCGGGTGTAACTTGGAGTTCCAGAAGTAATAACAAGACCAACTCATGAGATGACGAGTCGAATGCATTTCTTTTTTTTTTTCTTCTTCTTCTTCTTATTATTTCACAGTTTCACAAGTTTAATTATTCACTTGGTCTTCAACTTAGTGCATCGGTATGAAAACAAGAGGCCTAAGTATTGTTCTGCTCACCCAAAGTTCGCCGAAGCATGCTGCATAAATCAAGCAGTACCGATCTCTGCATCTCTAAATATAATGTCTTTTCTAAGGTTAAAATGTTTAATGACTTTGCAACCGTCTTGGTATTTCCCTCTCTGTTCCTAGAATAATAGGTATACGGTCACTCTATTCATGGCCACATGGTCTTGATTTCTCTGCCAATGGTAAATATTTATTTATTTTTTCTCGATATGTTTTATCGGTGTTGGATACTAGGGGGACTGCAATATTAATAATATATGTCACTTTTTCTTTCTTAAGGGTTAAAATTATATCCGGGATCTTATTCGGGATCGGTCGGTCAGTGATGATTTTTCTGTTCCAATATAACCGAGCGTTCACATTCTCGCATACTTGGGGCGGATCATACCTATAATAGGGTGTTTTGTCTTCTACATCAAGATATTTTATATTCAATTTTTGATGAATGATTGCCGCAACCCAGTTGTGCCTGTCGAGGTATTCTTTTGGTGCCATCACAGAGCATCCCGCCATGAGGTGATCGAGTGTCTCTTCTTTATCATCACACATACGGCATTTGATGTTCTCCATGTTAATTCCAAGGATTCTTTTTTTGTAGGCCTTCGTCGCTATTACCTGATCTTGGATAACAGCTATATATCCCTCAGTTTCAAGAAATAAGTTGCCTGTCTGTAGCCATGCTTGTGAAGCCATTGTGTCGATGTCTGGCCTTTCAATTGCTGTAACATATTTGCCATGTAAAGACTTATTTTTCCATTTTGCTCGTAGCTCTTTGGGATTGTGAATTTTCGTAGAGGGGTCGTATATATCTGCCAATCGCAACGGTGTAATTTCCTTATCGCTTTATACAATAGCTTGGTGTATTTTACTGGTGTTTGCTTTTTTTTATATATATAACCTCTTAAATTTTTTATTTGTACAAAGTGTTGAGAATAAGCACTAGGAATACCTCTCCCACCATGACGTCGCGCTAGATGAAATAGATTTAATGGCGCTATGCGGGTGATGCGCTCTGTTACGACTGGCATTTACTTTAGTTTTTATATCTATATTGTTAAGGTCTGTTTCTGTCCAGTTCAAAATCCCAAAGCTGTACGTCAATACTGATGTTGCAAATGTGTTAATGACCTTGGTCATATTTCTAGCTGATAATTTAGTGCGTAAAAGGCATTTTAAGCGTTGAAAGTACTTATCAGTTATTTCCTCTTTGGCACTTTTATTATTAATTCCTCTGGCTTGTAGATATTCTAAATATCTGTATGATTCTTCCTGTTCCATTCCAGTCACGATACCTTGATCCGCTGCTACTTCATATCCATCATGTTTCATCCAAACACCCCTCCTCATGCAACTTATCTTACATTTGTCTAAACCAAAATTCATCTGTATATCTCTACTGAAACATCCTACACAATCCAGGAGATCATGAAGCTGCTGGGCATAAAGTTTCAAGTCATCCATATACCATAGATGGCTAATTTCAGTACATGGATTTCCTATCTTATATCCCTTGCATTGTTTCTTCAATGAGGAAGTGAGTGGTCGCAAAGCTATACAAAACCAAGGGGACTAAGGTATCTCTCTGAAAGATGCCGAATCTTCGAATATTAATTTTGCCTGCATGTACGTTTATTGATGGACCTATCATCGTTAGATTAGTACACCACTTTGTCATCGCATGTCGAAGAAAACTTGAAATATGTTCATCAATATTGTAAATTTCCAATACCTTAGGTAACCAGGAATGTGGAATACTATCAAAGGCTTTTTAGTAGTCTATGTATTATTATTATTATTATTATTATTATTATTATTATTATTATTTCAGTTTTATTCAATTTTACATTCACCACAAAGGATTTTTTCATTCTCACAACTATTGCCGTCGTAAAACCACGATCATAATTATATTCTATTCTCCTCTCTGCAAACGCTTCCCTCTGTCACACTTCAACATATATACCTATATACTTTGCTTTCGCGTAAAGCTGGCATGCTAGATCTACCTCTACCCACCAACTAATAGCCAGTCGTTTCACGCGACAAAGAAAAAAAAAGACTTATCTATCTAACTACACACCGATTGCTAGGATACCGGTTAAATTGCACCTGCTACCAGTTTTCTTATTACGCGGCTGTATCTCTCGTCGACCAACGACTGGTCATAGACATCGCCGCAGCAGAAAATACTTTTAATAAGGCTTCTCTATACTATACAAAGTACCAATGCACTGACGATATATTTCGCATTATACTATTGCGAATACGTGCAATTTAGAAACAGAAAAGCTTTGAGTAAAGTATTTTTAAAATTGCTTTAATTGCGAAAAATTAAATTGTACGTAGTGCCGCGCCTGCGGGACTAAAACTAGTGCCTAACTGCCTAGTTTAAAGTTCTAACGTGTTTTTTTTTTTTTTTGGCTTCAACGCAGTAAAAGCAGGTTCAAAGTAAAACTAAAGTGTAACTGCCCTTCAAAGTATTAACTGTCTAGTCTCGTCGGGTTTTTGTTTGCTTTTTCAACTATCTTTTTTTTTTATATATATTCTGAGTTTAGTGTCGGTTGAAACAGTTTTCTATAAGTATGCTTCACATAGATATCGAAGTTATAATATCTATGTTATTATAGGAATACACCCAATGAGTTTATTTGTATATAAGTTGTTTACTTATTTTTGTTTATAGTTTATAGTTTTAATCCGTCCTATTTTGTATCATTTACGTTAAAATAATGTAAAAAGTTAAAAATAACATAACGTACATATAACATGCAGGCGTCATCATGATAGTTGCAATGGAATTTGTTTCGTTGTATGTTATGCGACAAGAAAAAATTAAAACGTTATACAGGATATTCCACGTAACTGGTTCATTAAAAATTTATGATATTCTATTATTTACTTATATTTGAGATTTTGGCACCAGTATCTGTTCGATTGGAACTATAAATGCAAAATACCTTAACCAAAATATCACTTCCGGTTGACCGGAAATGGATGTCAACTTTGTTATTTTAAATAGAATGATATAATTTTTTATTCATTTTTGGATTCTACAACTATAAATACGTCAGTTCTCATTAGCTATTCCTATAGCTACATGTTGCCGTTTTTGAGTTATTTAAGTTTTCCTTTTTTTTTTTTAATCATAATCATTGCATCATCGAGAAATTATTATCTCGGTTAATACTGCAAGTAGAGACTCCAAATTTGCTATGTTATGAATGCAGATATTACTCTAAGAAACGGTAAGCACATTTTACATTCTAAACATACAGGGTGTTCAAAACTGAGGAACAAAGTGACATATTTTCAAATGCAGAAAACTCATTTTTTTTAAATAGAACAGCCAGTATTTTAATTCGGAATTAAGAAGTAAATATCATCCCCTATCACTTTATATCAGCATTCCCTATACCTATCTTTAATAGATTTTGAGATATGAACGACTTTTTGTTAAACAGACTAAGTAGCCCTATCTTTGCGTGTTTGTAGCTGGCTCTGAATGGGATTAATGTCAAATTCATTGACTAACCAAAAGTGTTTATGTATATCATTGTAATTACACTTTCGTACAACGCAATATTAATAGAAATGACTATTCGAACAGACATTCTTGTATGGTTGTTCAAAAATAATACATGAATTTGACGTGAATCCATTTCAGAGCCAGCTACAAACATTTAAAGATAGGGCTACTTAGTCTGTTTAACAAAAAGTCGCTCATATCTCAAAATCTATTAAAGATAGGTATAGGGAATGCTCATATAAAGTGATAGAGGATGATATTTACTTCCTAATTCCGAATTAAAATACAGGGTGTTCTATTTAAAAAAATTGAGTTTTCTACATTTGAAAATATGTCACTTTGTTCCTCAGTTTTGAACACCCTGTATGTTATAATGTAAAGTGTGCTTATCGTTTCTTAGAGTTATATCTACATTCATAACATAGCAAATTTGGAGTCTCTACTTGCAGTATTAACCGAGATATTAATTTCTCAATGATGCAATGATTATGACTAAAAAAAAAGAAAAACTTAAATAACTCAAAAACGGCAACATGTAGCTATAGGAATAGCTAATGAAAACTGACGTATTTATAGTTGTAGAATTCAAAAATGAATAAAAAATTATATCATTCTATTTAAAATAAGAAAGTTGACATCCATTTCCGGTCAACCGGAAGTGATATTTTGGTTAAGGTACTTTACATTTATAGTTCCAATCGAACAGATACTGGTGCCAAAATCTCAAATATAAGTAAATAATAGAACATCATAAACTTTTAATGAACCAGTTACGTGGAATACCCTGTATATCGAGGGGTATAATGTATAACAACGGAGATAGCTTTATATGTGTGATTTTGCGAATTAGAAAGAATAATAACGGCACAAACGTTGTGGCTGGTATGGCAGTAATATTGAGCGGTTGACAATGACATTTGAAGAAAATACATTACGCAAATTCACTTGAAAATCGACCGCAAATAACGAAATATTATAAGGAAAACGAAATTAACGACTTTATTGCTTATAAATATTGATCATTCCACGGAAAAAGTATCCAAAAAACAAATTATATTAAAAATAATAAAACGCAAACTAGCGTCATCTACGGAGTCAAATTTCAATTACTCAAGGAAGCCAATTAAATAAAATACAAGGTGATTCACAATATATGCGACAAACTTTAAGAGCTGATTCCTGAGGTTATTTTGATCATAAAAGTTCATATGAGTATACGTCCAAAACGGTTTGGTTTTAAAGTTATTGAATGTTTAATAATAAATTATGAACCATGACTAACACGATATAATATCACAGTTGGTTCTTCAAAAACTATTGTGTTGAGAGGGAATTGTTTATTTGTCAATAGTTGTCAGAGTATTCATTCCGTTTATTGCCAGTTTCTGTTTTCTAAAATGAATTACACGAATGCTGAGATGTGTGATATGCATTTCGTTTACGGTCTTGCCAATGGAAATTCGCGTGCTGCTAGACGTCTTTATGAAGAACGATACCCGAACCGTATCATCCGCATCATTCAATATTTGCCCGTCTTCACCAACGTCTTAGTGAAACGGGAAATTTTAAAAAACGGACGACTGATAACGGGCACCCATCTACAGTGAGAATTCCACAAGTTGAAGAAATGGTACTAAATGAAATTGAGGAACATCCTACTAACAAGCACCAGAAAAATTTCGTTTGCTTTAAACATTAGTCTAGGCTACAGTTTGGAGAATATTGAAAGATCAACTGTTGTATCTATATCACATTCAACTGGTGCAGGCACTTTTTCCGGCAGATTTTCCGCAAAGAGTGGCTTTTTGTCAATGGACGCAACACAAAATCGCACAAAATCCTGACTATTTGGCTCAAATATTCTTCACCGACGAGGCTACTTTCTCTAGAACGCGATTATTAATTTTCATAATAATCACATATGGGCCGAAGAAAATCCGCACGAACTAGTGAATGTCCGTCATCAACATCAATTCTCTGTCAATGTGTGGGTCGGAATTGTTGGAGATCACTTGATAGGTCCACATTTTTTACCGATGCGGTTAAATGGCGAGGTATACCGCAATTTTCTTGAAGAGGAGCTACCACTACTGCTGGAAGAAGTTCCGTTGCAATTAAAATTACAAATGTATTCTATGCATGACGGTGCTCCAGCGCATTTTAGTTTAGTTGCTCGCGAGTTTTTGGACAATACGTATCCAAATCGGTGGATAGGCCTCCTCGGTCTCCAGACTTAAATTCTTTGGACTTTTTTCTCTGGGGTCACCTTAAATCATTAGTTTATACGACTCCCATTGAAAATGTCGATGAACTGAGAAATCGTATTATCGCAGCTTTTCAAACAATTCGAAATACCCCTGGTATTTTAGAACGGACTCGCCAGTCAATACGACGAAGGATAGAAGCTTGCATTGCAGTTGGGCGCGGTCATTTTCAACAGTTAGTATAAGTTAATTTTGTTTTATTAATTATTTTGTTAATTTATAATAAAAACATTAATTATGTTAACTTACTATTAAACATTGTAAAACTTTAGAACTATGCGATTTTGGACATATGTTCTTATGAACTTTTATGATAAAAATAACCACAGGAATCAGCGCTTAAAGTTTGTCGCATATATTGAGAATCACCCTGTATAAAAATGTTTAAAAGAAATTTTAATAAAACGCTGTCAGGGATATTTTTAATAAATTAATTCTAAGAGAAAATTCTAATTTAGTATGACAAATTAAAGTTTGAATATGCAGTATTGTGCATTAGTGTATGGAAATGGCTATTCTTAACTTCATATTTTAAAATTAGGTACACATATACAAGATGTTTTATAACGTGCCTTTTTTTAAAGGCACAATTATTCATAAATTTGAAGATAGACATTGCATTTGCAAAAAAAACTGTACAGGTAGACCCACCATTATTAACAGAACCGATTTTAGGTGATATCCGGGAAAGAATGGAACATAGTCCTTATAAATTGCTACCAAAATTAGCCAATCAGACAGGTATTCTAACTTTTTCTATTTATTTAAATGCATCCACACGAAGTAAGCGCAGTACAACAAATGATTCCACCTGATTTTGAACAAAAGATAACATTTTGTCACAGTTAAATATAATAAATTAGATATAAATTATATATTATTATATATAAATTACAATAATAATTTATATATAATAATATTATTAATATAATATATAATATTAATAATAATTTAAATATTCTTGACTTGACATTCTTTAGCCATGAAGCTTGGTTTCATTTGTCAGGATGCGTTAATTCACAGAATTACAGAACATGGGATACTGAAAATCTTCGTGAATCTATTGAGACAACTTTACATCCAATAAAAATTGGAATTTGGTTAGCAATATCTACACGAGGAATTATCGAACCAATATTTTGCAATGAAACA
The DNA here is from genome assembly GCA_004143645.1 of Protaetia brevitarsis. Taxonomy (NCBI): domain Eukaryota; kingdom Metazoa; phylum Arthropoda; class Insecta; order Coleoptera; family Scarabaeidae; genus Protaetia; species Protaetia brevitarsis. Next base: position 44,421 of record RXPK01003319.1, read on the forward strand.
ATTACAGGTAAACTTTAGTAAGCTAAAGTAAACGAATTTGTTCCACAACTACACGACGATGAATTACAACATGTATTTTTTCAACACGACAATGCACTAGAACATACAGCTAGAGATACTCTGCAATATCTGACAGAATATTTTGACGATAAGGTGATTAGTCAAAATGTATGGCCTCCACGCCCTCCGGATTTTACTCCCTTGGATTTTTATTTATTTGGTGACCTCAAGAATAAAGTGACCAGAAATATTTTGCACGATTTGGAAGAGCAGCAATTCAACAAGATATTGCAGATATCACTGTGGAACATGGCGTTATTTTATTCCGTACAACGTGGCGTAAATAACATGCATGTTACTTGTCGATAATACAACCTCTTTTCTTTGTAGATATTGTCCTTTCTTCATTTCTTTCTAAGATTTTAACAAAGCATTTTTTCCAACACATTTACCATCCTGTTTCCATCGCCGTTCATACTTTTACCATCCATTTACGTCCAGCTCGCCTCAGACGATTTTATTTTGTAGCTTACGACCGACCCGGCGGTAAAAATATTCATAATATCCTTCGCTCCTCTGAACTCCTTGTGTTCAGTTCGACTTGGGTCCGCTAGAGGGCCGTCCGGAGAGCAACAGCGGCATTCGATCTGCTCCGCGCCGAGCGGCAGTGGCGGGTGGGGAGGTGGCGTGATGACGTAGCGTCTAGACGGTGTGCGCTTCCTCCCTTCTCGCGCCCTCACCGTTACCTGCTGTTGCTGCCACCCTCCGCATGGTCGACTAGCCAGCCGACGCTGGTTATTGGTGCAGTCTGCTAAGTTGTCCTTGCGAGATCGTCAGGACAAGGATGGGTTGTTAATACGGAGGATACGTCAAAAACAGTAAGGGAAATTCGAGTCGAGATGTGCTAGAATGTTTTGTAATAATCTTTGCGAAGATTGTGGCACTTTAAAAAGGTATGAAACCGAAGATGAGATGATTTAAGAAAGTGCAATGCAATGAAAAGTAAAACTGCAATTAATTTTAAAAGAAGTGAATTAAAGAATATGATAAGTGGAAGCTCGTACCGATACTAATCAATATGTAATGTCTTTAGAAAAACAATTACTTTATTTAAATTGATTAACAAAAATTTAAAATCAATAATAATGTCGATGTTGCTGGAATAAATCGTTATAAACACGGCAAATTATTGGTTGTTCTGGTTAAAGAACTGCAAAAGTGAAGTGATTTGGTTTAAAAAAGACAGGCGAATTGGCTGAATAAATAAAACAGGGCAAAAAAAGATTAGTTAGGTCAATAATTAAAAAAAAAGAGAAAATTGATTGGTTTTCTTAAAAAAAGATAAAAAAACGTTTGTCGGAATGTCCATAATTAGGTAAAATTTGAATTTGAAAATAATGATAAGAATGGGAGTACTTCCTAACTGTAATAATTTATTCAACAGAGACCAAGCAAGTAGTGGGATCACTGCTATTGATAACTGGTTCACGGATGGATCCAAATCCAGCCAGGGCACAGGAGTCGGTACTTGTAGGCCCAGTCCTAATCAAAGGACATCCCTAAGTCTGGGAAAGCATGCAACGGTCTTCCAGGCAGAGGTATTCGCCCTTACAGCCTGTGTAGAAATGATTGCGAAAGGAGGCTACATGAGGAGGAAAATTAATATAATGACTGACAGCCAGGCTGTCATCAAGCCAGCCTCGAACCCCATAACTAGGTCAAAATTAGTTAGAGACGGCAAACAATCCCTCAATACACTGGCACGAGACTACACAGTGTCTCTGATTTGGGTGCCGGGACATGAGGATATAAAGGGCAATGTAATAGCCGACGAACTAACCAAGAAGGGCTCTAAAAGACACTTCATGGGTCCAGAGCCCTTATGTGGAATTACTAAGGATTCCGCAAGAAGGGAGATCTGGACCTGGTTAGATAAAGAAAGTACAAAGAAATGAAGGTCGACTGAAGGTCAACTCCATACCAAAGCGCTAATAGAGGATGGAGTTGCTAGATTCTCTGATAACCTACTCAGGAGCAGCAAGAAAGAAGCTAAAACCATTACTGGGCTGGTAACTGGACACTGTCCTGTGAAAAAGCATCTATACAACACAGGCCGAGTAAGCGAACCGTGGTGTAGAAGATGCGAACTACAGGAGGAAACGAGTTTACATGTAATCTGCACATGTGAGGAATTGAAGGTATTTAGGCAGAAATATTTCGGGAGAGATCTATTGGAGCCCTCGAAGATTCTCAAGTTCCCACTGGGCAAGGTACTGGGCTTTATAGAGAACACCAAGCTGCTCGAGTGGAAATAAGAGACTTAATAGGGATGGTACAATGAGCACCTAGCTCAATGCCCGGACTTTAGGTGCCCATCCTAACTTAATGAATGAATGAATGAGTCCCATAACAGTCATTAGGGTTAAACATTAAAACGGCAAACGAACATTGATGTTGAATTAAATTAGATGGCCGGACATTGTAAAGTGAACATATCTTCCCAATGCCCGGCCGTTGTTGCAAGTCAAGCAGATACTACAAAGGTAAAAAATGGATTCATTTGATTGAAATAAAGGGCAAAAAGTAATTGGTTTAATAAACAAAGGCAATAGTAGGCTTTTTCGTTTCAAAGAAAGGCAATAGATTTAGAGATAGATAGATTAGTTTTTGTTTTTTTTGGAAAATTAGACTGGTTTAGTTAAGAAAAGCTAAACTGAAATTATTTGGCTGAAAAATGGGCAAGAATGATTTGATTTAGAAAACGACACAAAAGTGTTTTTTTTTAGTAGCGAACAGCTAAAAGTGGGGCTAGCTTCATTAAAAACACTTCAAAAGCTGCTCTGGTTTAGTTTTCTTTTTGGCCCAAAATACAGTACTTATTTAAACAAACAAAAAAGTCTTAATCAGCATAGGCCCAATATAGAGCGAATTTTCGACAAATGTCATTTGCTTCGATAGAGTGCTGTAGTGCCGTTACTCAGTTTGTGTGCACTAGTGTCATTTGGTGCTTGTCAGTTTGAGCGTGTTGGCGTCGATTGCTGTTTATTTATTTGTGACTAGTAGACTAGACTTTTTATACAACTTTAGCTGAAGCGTTTCCTCACCGTGCTATTCCATCTGATAAATTGTTTTCGAAACTACATCAACGATTAAATGAAAAAAAGGTTCATTTGATGTTGAAAAACCTGATGCAGGGCATCTAAGAAGAATAGGAACTCCTGAAACGGAAGAAGATATTCTGAGAATAGTGGAAGAGAATCCAAATATTAGCACTAGATAAATAAGAGCGTGAAATATTAATCTTTTTTTTAGCTTGGAGGATTTTACAATGATAACTGCTGTATCTTTATCATATTAAATGGGTGCGAGCTTTTCTAGCTCCGGTTATTAAATCCAGATTGTTTTCCAGACTACACTTTCTGTAGATTTATTTTAAGCAGATATTAGAGATAATGAGTCGATCGAATGGTGGGAATTTTTTAGTAATGTTGCTAAAGAACTAGATAGGCTACGGCATGATATTTAGATAGTTAGTAGAGTAGCACGCTTATAAATGAATATTTTATGCTCTTTAGTGGTCGGAATTGGTGTTAAACTATAAATATTTAAAATATAAATATTTATTTAATTACTCTTTGGTTGAATAATTAGGATTAAGTTATTATTAAGTATTAGAATAGGTACTGCTGTTGTTTTGTTTGTTTTTTAGGTCATCTTCTTTCCTGTTCAACTTCTGAATGCGTGAAAAGGGAGCAGCTACGCGAGAACGGCAAGGCTGTCGGAATTTGAGGAGTTGTGGAGGCTGCTTCTTCGGCACTCAGAAGGATAATAATAATTTGTGGCTATCAGTAATAAGGTCTGGGACTTCTTCCCAGATCCTCCCAGAGTAAGGTTTTTGCCATGGTTTTCCCTTACTCCGTGACCATTGATTTTATATAAGTATATTATATATAATCAGTGTCCTTGGCGAATGCTGGGAGATAACGAAAGTCGTTCCATGGGCGCATTTAATAACAATTGACAGCTGACCGATTTACAGTAGACTCGCGATTATGTGAACTAATCACATTTTACATTTTTTATCATTTCTCAAAAGTAGTATTCATATGGTCGCGAGGCTACTGTATTATATTTTTGTTATTAAAAATCATAGGGAAGTTATTTAGTTAGAGTAGGATCATTTCAATTGTTATGGAACCTATATAGTACTTAGATTAGGCAGCCTCGTGTAGTACCTTTTCAGGTGGAGCACGGGGTAAGGATGATTTGTAATAATTTAGTTTTCATAAATAAAGTGTAGATTTATTTTGGGAAAAATTATCGAAAATCAAAACTTTGCTGCTAATATTTTTTCACTGACACCAGGGTATTTTGTATTTGAATACAATTTATTTCAGAATATCCTATTCATAAAAGTTCTCTTTCTGTTTGCAGATCAAACGTGTTAGACAAACTAATATTTCGGTGGGACGGAACATACAATAGTCTTTCTGGATCTTATATAGCACGTAGGTAGTGCGCTATAAGAGTCCAAAAGTGGTGTGCAAAACATAATACCTTGAATGGTTCATCAATTTATCAATGGTATAACAAAGATGGATAGGACGAGGAGGTCCAATGACATGGCCATCTAGGTTTCCTGATTCCCTGTTCTAAACCCACTTGACTATTGCAGTTGGGGATATTTAGAACAGTTATAGTATATTCAATGCCAATTAACAATGTGGATGAACTACGGCAGCGAATAGAAAATGAGTGCCAAATAATTAGACAAAATATAGGCTTGTTTTGCAGGGAAAAACTGGAGATGCAACCCAAAAATACTGCTTTGGATGTATACAGCGATAGTGAGACCGATCATCACCTGTGCATCAGTAGCATGGAGCAAAAGAACTAATCTGGCCACCGCGAGAATTAACCTCTCGAAAGTGCAAAGATTAGCATGTGTATGCATAACGGGGGTATGAGAACCTGCCCAACAGCAGCTATTGAAGTAGTATTGGATCTTACCCCCCCTTCCACGTTGTATTAGAGGGCGTGGCGAAAAGAACCACACTAAGAATGATCAAGGAAGGAATGATTAGGCATAGGCCTCAATCTCCTGACGGTGATCAAACCTGGGATATGCCCTGGGATGATATGTTAAAAAAAATTAGCTTTGTTAAGGAATTCATCATAAAGCTCAGTAACAAGAGCGAGTGGGATCGTAACACCATCCTGAACTTGAATAGAAATGCCATCAAATGGTATACTGATGACTCCAAAACGGCAGAAGAAACTGGAATAGGAACATATGGGCCTAGAACTACATATTTCGAAAGCTTGGGAAAATATCCAAGTATATTTCAGGCGGAAATACACGCTATTGAAAGATGTGTTTAGTTCAATATGGATAGAAGCTATCGGAAGCATGAGATTCATATGAAATCAGTTCAAAGATGGTCTGGGAATGCCTAGGGAAATCAAATGAGCTAGGCAAAAGAAATAAAGTAACCCTCCTGTGGGTTCCGGGTTACACAGGAGTGGAAGGAAACGAAATAACGGATAACCTCGCAAAAAAAGGGGCTGGAATGCCTTTTGTAGGACTTGAACCCTTTTGCGGGTTAAGTAGCAGTACAATACTGAAGAAACTAAAAATAGAAATGGAGCAGAGAAAATCCAGTTACTGGGAAAATCTCCAGGGAATGAGGCAAAGTAAAATTCTTCTGGGAACTTATAACCAGAAGAGGTTTACAGAATGCATCAAGCTGAGTAAGAACATTGTTCGCATATTAACAGGAATACTTTCAGGCCATTGTAGACTGAAAGGACACCTGAGCAAGCTTGGACTGAAAAAGGATTCTGAGTGTAGATTTTGTGGGGAACAGGATGAAACGCCCATCCACCTCCTCTCAAACTTCGTAGCACTGTGCAACTCGAGGACATTGCACCTGGGAGCATGTGAAATCGAAGAGGGAGACTTACCTAGACTAGGGCCCTCTGACATCCTATACTTTCTGAAAGGAATGGGATTGGAAGGCCAGCTGTAAAGCAGCAAGAATAGGGGACACAAGAGATTTTTTAGGTCGCAGTGTAACATCACCCTTCTATTTACTACATACATACATACATAGGGTTGTTTAAAAGTGTAAGAGTTTTTTTTCGGTGAAGATGTGAATCCTTGCGGGAGGATTTGATCTTTAGAACACTCATTAAATCATGCTTCCAACAATTGCTTCACCTCTAATGCATCCACTTGCCGCATTCTGTCTGATATGCTTACGAAGCTCTAACAATTCTGTTCGCCGTATTTCATCATCGTTCACGGTGTCGAAAATGCGATTGCACCTCTACCCAGAAACATCGATCTATTGTGTGCGAATTAAAAAAGAAAAGGGCAAAAGAGAGAACGAACCACGAACGCTATTAGAGTTGACAAATCGAAGACGCGCGAGCACGGCCCCTCGACTGGCTGGCTGATTGCGTTCGCCGCGGCGAACGTAATAGAACCTGTCTGCTGTTTTCTTGCTTCCTCGCTTGTTGGCTGTGCGGTTTGAAGACGAATCGCGATTGTGTGTGTGTTTGTGTGTGTGCGAGACGCTCGCAGCCATGCTGTGGAGAAATTCAATTGTATGTGATAGATAGACTAGTGGCTGAAAGTTTTACTGTTTCTCAAAATAAAGAATGACGTTGCTGCAGGGACTTGATGTAGACGATGAAATGAAAATAACGAAATACGGGATTCCTAGATATTAGAGCTGTAGAAAGATATACATTAGGTATCTAGCAGAGTCAGTTTTGAAATGGTGAATAAATTGATTGATGGAAAATGTTCGTAGTTTTTGGTAAATTACCAAAGATTTTTATTTGATGTAACCAAAAAAATAGTGTTGAATGTGATGGCATTTTCTATTAGATTGATTGAATTGTGTTTAATTAGAAATAAATAAAATAAAATAATTTAATTTAAGTTTACAATATTTTTTTGCTTGATTAAATAAAATATTACTAATGTTTAGAACAGAATTATATACATTTGTTTTGTCCTAACTCGACTCCGTAGTTTAGTTTTGTTACGTCCCCATATTTAGATTTAGGTTCCTTCAGTTCTAAGAGGTTAATAGTGAAGACATCTTTCCCTTTTTCGATTCTTTCTTTATTCTATCAGACACCCTCTTCATTTTGTAATTTACGACCACTAGAGTTCCTTTGTACACCAAACGCAATCACTTTTGTAACCCCACCAAGGGAAAATGGTCAGTGTAAGAAGGGACTACTAGTTCAAAACCATATTGTAATAGGCAGTTCTGTTCCAACATTTCCAAAAAAGAGGATTTTGTGTGTTTTGCTATTTAAACACATCAACGTAGAAGTGACAAATCCAGCACCAACACATTCACAAAAATCTACAACCAATATTAAACACTTATTGTTCTACATCAAATATAATATTACAAAAGCGTTACATAAAATTAATTAAACTGTTAAATCGACATTTTCATGCATTTTTAAGTAAAAACTAACAAGTATTATATTTGAGATGTTAATACAAATGATCTATTTTTGTTGTGCGCAAATAGCAAAATTATCTTAATCCAAAGGCGGAATTCTTTTTTGATCGATAATATTACAGTGTTAGAACAAATTAGAGATTTTCTTTTCTAGTCATAATAATTGTACTTAGGCACATAGATAAGAAAAACAAAATTTTGCTCTTCTCATTCAATGCCAACCATGTTTCAATGTCTTTATGGTCTTAGATAGATGCCCCCTTCACCAACAGAAACACCTTTTTCATCTCGAAAAATGGTTTGTCACCTTCATCTACTTCTATTTCTGGAGCTTTCTCACAATAAAGGCGAGAGTAATGTTTATATACAGTTGAGGAGTACAGGCTAAATTTATGATAACTGCATATTGCTTTTGCAGACATACGTAACAATTTTTCCTCATATGCGGCAATTTTATTTATTAACACACCCAGAAATGTGCATCTCGCCAGAAAACAAACTTGTTTGAAAAAATCAACATCGACTTCCTGCAGCTATATATAGTATCCAATCTGCGTAAATCCTTCGCTGTCTATGATCTCTAGACTTCAATTCTTTCGATAACTGAATGTTATAGGGTAGTAAGTGCAAGTTTTTGTGTAAAATATGCCAAAGACAGTCATTAAAAATGCTACTGCTGCAACAAATGCCGTTACGTGTAAACGTTGCTTCATCAGTCACCAATGCAATGGAAGAAAAGATTTGTACGTTTTTGTAGAAACCATGGGTAAAATTGTAAACGTAGGACTTCAGGTTGTAAAGCCTGATCTCTTTGTGCATGGAAAGGACATAATTGATTCTCGCTCAGTGCTCGCCAGACAATTCGATTTGATACATTTACTCGGCGAGAGTGCTAGTAGAAGGATCTTCTTCGACAAGACGTAAGACTTCTTCTTGAGCATTCAAAATTCGTTAGTTTGGGCCAGGTCCACCATCCCGACCTTGAACTTTTGTGGAATAATGTTGGCCTGTTACGAAACCGTTCAGCGTATAATCGACTTGCAGCAGCAAAATTTTGGAGTACTTCCCGATAAATTAACAACATGTCAGCGTATTTACTATCCATCTTTGGACCATTCTTACTTTCCTTATTAGGATTTATTCGAAAGAATTTATGTCAAATCAGCAATGCAGTAACAAGTAACGAAACAGCTTGACAGTTTGATGGAAAAATTGCAGATATCCGTCTACTTAGTAAAAAATTCACTAATAATCTGTCGTTTGCATTTGCACAAGTTGTTGAACAATGTTTTAGCGTTAAAAGCTTTTTTTAAGCGTTTAAATACACGCCGGTAAACATCCTGCATTGCAGGTAATTCTGCAAGTAGCACCAATTTAGATAGGTACTAAAATATCCAAATATACAGGGTGATTCTCAATATATGCGACAAACTTTAAGCGCTGATTCCTGGGGTTATTTATATCATAAAAGTTCATAAGAACATATGTCCAAATTCGCTTAGTTCTAAAGTTGTACAATGTTTAATAGTAAGTTAACATAATTAATGTTTTTATTACAAATCAACAAAATAATTAGTAAAACAAAATTAACTTATACTAACTGTTGAAAATGACCGCCCCCAACTGCAATACAAGCTTCTATCCTCCGTCGTATTGACTGGCGAGTCCGTTCCAAAATACGATAATACGATTTCTCAGTTCATCGACATTTTCAATGGGAGTCGTATAAACTAATGATTTAAAGTGACCCCAGAGAAAAAAGTCCAAAGAAAAAGTCTGGAGACCGAGGAGGCCACGGTTGTGGACCTCCCCGTCCTATCCACCGATCTGGATACGTATTGTCCAAAAACTCGCGAGCAACTAAATTAAAATGCGCTGGAGCACCGTCATGCATAAAATACATTTGTAATCTTAATTGCAACGGAACTTCTTCCAGCAGTAGGGGTAGCTCCTCTTCAAGAAAATTGCGGTATACCTCGCCATTTAACCGCATCGGTAAAAAATGTGGACCTATCAAGTGATCTCCAACAATTCCGGCCCACACATTGACAGAGAATTGATGTTGATGACGGGCATTCACTAGTTCGTGCGGATTTTCTTCGACCCATATGTGATTATTATGAAAATTAATAATCGCGTTTTAGAGAAAGTAGCCTCGTCGGTGAAGAATATTTGAGCCAAATAATTAGGATTTTGTGCGATTTTGTGTTGCGTCCATTGACAAAAAGCCACTCTTTGCGGAAAATCTGCCGGCAAAAGTGCCTGCACCCGTTGAATGTGATATGGATACAACAGTTGATCTTTCAATATTCTCCAAACTGTGGCCTGATTAATGTTTAAAGCAAACGCAATTTTTCTGGTGCTTGTAGTAGGATGTTCCTCAATTTCATTTAGTACCATTTCTTCAACTTGTGGAGTTCTTTTGTAGATGGGTGTCCGTTATCAGTCGTGCGTTTTTTAAAATTTCCCGTTTCACTAAGACGTTGGTGAAGACGGGCAAATATTGAATGATGCGGGACGATACGGTTCGGTTATCGTTCTTCATAAAGACGTCTAGTAGCACGCGAATTTCCATTAGCAAGACCGTAACAAAATGCATATCACACATTTCGGCATTCGTATAATTCATTTTAGAAAACAGAAACTGGCAATAAACTGAATGAATACTCTGACAACTATTGACAAATACTGAAATGACAAATAAACAATTCCCTCCCAACACAATAGTTTTTCTGTAAACTTCTCCTAAACCCCTCTCCACAAACTGCACTAAACTGGACGTACGTTTCGATAGCAAAGCTATCATCATCAGTAGAAATATTGAACTAAATAACTACACTAAATACACTACAATAGTTTTTGAAGAACCAACTGTGATATTATATCGTGTTAGTCATAGTTTATAATTTATTATTAAACATTCAATAGCTTTAAAACCAAAACGTTTTGGACATATATTCATATGAACTTTTATGATCAAAAATAACCTCAGGAATCAGCTCTTAAAGTTTGTCGCATATATTGAGAATCACCCTGTATACAACTCTAAGCATTTATAATATCAGTGGCAACAGAATTTCTCCCTATATTCAAATGAGAATATAGTTGCAGTAAAGCATCCTACTCTTCAACCTTCTCCAATTGAAGAATAAAAAAATATTTCCTCCTAGCTGCAAAATGCAATTTTCGCCTCACAAATCCAAACCTTTTCTATTTCTTTTTCACAGCAAAAACGATATAGTTATTTTCATGTCGCATGACCGACAGTATACCGGAATACTTTCGAAAGTATGAAGCTCTACATGTCATGCAGTCTCTACCATGTAACGTAACATGCATACGCAGCAGCAGACACTTACTTAAACACACCACATCCATTCAGCCCAGCAGAGTTTAAACAGTGGGTATATTAATGATAGTTGAGTCTAGACAAGGGCACTAAATGCAATTACGGCGAGTACATACAGCTAGAGGAGAGCAACACACGCTCTGGTTTTTTCCCCGGCGTAATAACGTAACGAGCTCTAGAGAGAGAAAGAGAGAGACGTGGGGTGGGGAGAGCGTCACGGTGTACCGCCAGACGCAAATATCCGAACGCGACGTTTAGTTCAAGACCAGAGGAGGCTAATAGAGTCGTTCAGACGTCGCTGCCGTTTTCTATGATTCTTCTTCCGCTGGGACATCCCTCCACTTGATTAAAATGGGAAAATCTGCGGAGATGATTCTGTCTATACGACTGCCTTTCAGAGTAACATGTGAAGTGGTGATGAGTACGATTGTAGATTCTGTTTTGGGGATTGAATTAAATAGTTTTAGAGCTTGGTTTGGGGTAATGCTTTGTCAGAGCGCACATCAGAGTGATATGTCTCATATGCATGGATGGGAAAATGGAGATTGGGCGTTGATATAACTACGTATGTGAAATAGAAAGAGCCATTGATTCTTAGTACATTAGTATATGACTACGTCTATGTTCATCGTCCGTTCTTAGCGTGCTTAATCAAAATAGAAACTGTTTCAGACGATTACTTCAAAAAATTGCACTCTGAAAATGAATTTCACGGGTCGAAACATGATTTTGAATGAAACACAAATTGTAGGGCTTAGGAAATTTTATTATTTCCCAATTGAAATCTATACCGTTTGTTTAGAACAGAATTATATACATTTGTTTTGTCCTAACCCGACTCCGTAATTTAGTTTTGTTACGTCCCCATATTTAGATTTAAGTTCCTTCAGCTCTAAGAAGCTAATAGTAAAGACATCTTTCCCTTTTTCGATTCTTTCTTTATTCTGTCAGACACCCTCTTCATTTGTAATTTATGACCACTAGAATTCCTTTGTGCACCACACGCAACCACTTTTGTAACCCCACCAAGGGAAAATGGTCAGTGTAACAAGGGATTACTAGTTCAAAACCATATTGTAATAAGCAGTTCTGTTCCGACATTTCAAGCGACAATACATTTGTAAATATCTTACTATGTAAATATATGAAATTACAAAAAAAAAGGTTTTGTGTGTTTTGTTATTTAAATACATCAACGTAGAAGTGACAAATCCAGCACCAACGCATTCACAAAATTCTACACCGTTCTTGGGATCAAATTGTGATGCAAAACTAATAAATATATCATCTTTAATTTGATATTTCTTTCTTCAGTAGTAGCAGATATTTATGTTTACAAGGTAGCACATAGCCCGGATAAAAAGAAATCATTTTTCCAAATATAATGCTTTAATTAAATCAGTAAAGTCGAATTTTAAACATCCTATTGTCATCTATTTTATTAATTTTTAATCCTGAGTATGCCCTCTCATTTGCCAGATGGCATGCGGTGTGAGAATTTCTAACTGCAACAGTCTAGAGGACGCGCTAGCATTAAAAAAAATACGAATAGATAATATAAGATAAATTAAGCACTTCAAATACGAATATTGGAATAGAGGGCATTTAAGCAACATCCCTTCATGGCATCTCCGGCCACACTGAATAATTAAAGAGGATGTTTTAATTATTCAGTGTGGACGGAAATGCCATGAAGGGATGTTGCTTAAATGTCCTCAACTTCAATATTCGTATTTGAAGTACGTAATTTAAGTGAAATAATGGCATAAGGTTCTTATGTAGCCAGTATCAAGGTTAATGATTAACTGTGTGAGATAAAAAAAAACATTTAAGTTTGAAATACATGAGTTTTTGTAATTATAAAAGGTTCGAAATGTGAAACCGTGTAAAAACAACATAAATAAGGCTATAAATAGTGAAAAGTTTTCTAGGGCTGTTGAGCCGTGGGTCCTGTGGAGTTACTTTCGGATACTTAAGGATATAAATATCTCAAGTACGTAAAATGAGTTCGCTTGTTAAACACCAATGACGTTTTTTGTTAGTAATTCCCAGTTTTACAATGTAAATTTAACATAGAAAATAAATACGTTTAAAGTTAATTTCGATTTCGAGACATTCATTGTGTGCAATTCTATGCTCAAAAGACGGGTAAAACAGTATGTGCAACATTTGATGGTAAACATTACTGGGTATTCGGTTCGCGTCGTAAATACATATTAACTAGTAAAATTAGAACTGTGACCTTTTCAACCAGTGCACAATGCATTCGATCGACTCTAAACTGCGACAAAAATGAAAAAATCCACTTTTTCTTTTGCTTGCGCCGTTGTTACATTCTTAAAGGGAATACTTGAGAGGAACTAACGATAAATTTCCAGGCACCCACTTCACAGTTTCATGATAGATACCGTAATGATAAGTTCCAAACTTCTAATATTAGTAGAAGTATAGTGATCGTTGCGGGAAATTTACAAGTGTTTAGTAATAAATATATCATATTTATAAATAATTTGTGACATACAGGTAAATATAATAAATATTTAAGAGGATACATTAAATTTTTTTCTCCGAATTTTATCTTACATTGGCCTACAAAAAAAAGTGCGCGGTTGTTTGCAATCTTTTTTTACATAAAATAAAGCCTAAAATGCCTACTTTCAATTACTAAAAAGCGCACGAGCCACTTTTTTCGATTTCTTGAATTATTTAATTTTTTGCTACAGAACTATACGTACCTGTCTTCAATATTGGAGGTACAATGATTACCAGGGGAGAGTTGGTAGACATTATTCCCAAAGGGAGGAGACACAAAGAGGAGCTTAGTAAAACCCTCCAAAATTACATCCGAGAACGTTTGATGTCGGAAGAACAAAAACTTACTGCTAAAGTAGTTTTAGTGTATTTCAGTCAGGTTTCCTAACTAGTTCGGAGTTTTGCATATACACTGTATTTTGTATTAGTAACATAGATACATATCATTACTATTTGATATAAATCAGAAAACATCGCTTTTTACGGGATGTTATGATATAATTAGATAAATATGTATAGGTTAAGTACCCTTTCTGGTTGAAGAATCCAGTTTATATTTTAGGATAGTGTTTGTTTTGCCTCAAAATTTACCAATACAAAATTTCATATTAATATCTTGATGATAACTATTTTTTGTCACAGTTTGAGGTCGATCCGCCGTATAGTGCAGTGCTCAGAAACTGGTCGGCGGTTACAAACAAACTTCCTAACCAAACAAAATGTCTCAAACGCATTAAAAACAACATTTCTTATAAGCATTTTAATATTTGGATACGAATTAAAATAATACGTTTATTTTTTAGGTTGACAAGGCGTAGAATATCTTTGGTGGGAGCAAATCAGCAGGCATCGGAGTGGGCAAGTCTGCTCAGGGCATCGAATAGGGCTCTGGTACTCTCCGAATTACGGAGAATGGCTCAGGACAGAAACATATCTAGGGAATATCGTCTTCGGAGAAAATTACCCAACAAATCTATAGGTAGAATTAATATAATAAACTTTGTTTAACAATTAACCATCATTTTTAGATTGGAACCTGAAATAAATAGGATTTTATCAAAATAGCCGTTAAATAAAAACTAATCGAGACACATATGAATGTATGTATGCAGATAGAAGAGTGATGTTACACTGCGACCTAAAAGATCTGTTGTGTCCCCTATTCTTGCTGCTTTACAGCTGGCCTTCCAATCCTATTCTTTTCAGAAAGTGTAGGATGTCAGAGGGTCCCAGTCTAGGTAAGTCTCCCTCTTCGATTTCACATGCTCCCAGGTGCAACGCCCTCGAGTTGCACAGTGCTACGCAGTTTGAGAGGAGGTGGATGGGTGTTTCATCCTGTTCCCCACAAAATCTACATTCATAATCCTTCTCCAATCCAAGCTTACTCAGGTGTCCTTTCAGTCTACAATGGCCTGAGAGTATTCCTGTTAATATGCAAACACTGTTCTTACTCAGGTTGATGCATTCTGTAAACCTCTCCTGGTTACAAGTTCCCAGAAGAATTTTACTTTGCCTCATTCCCTGGAGATTTTCCCAGTAACCGGATTTTCTCTGCTCCATTTCTATTTTTAGTTTCTTCAGTATTGTACTGCTACTTAACCCGCAAAAGGGTTCAGGCCCTACGAAAGGCATTCCAGTCCCTTTTTTCGCGAGGTTATCCGTTATTTCGTTTCCTTCCACTCCTGTGTGACCCGGAACCCACAGGAGGGTTACTTTATTTCTTTTGCCTAGCTCATTTAGTTTCCCTAGGCATTCCCAGACCATCTTGGAGCTGATTTCATATAAGCTCAGCGCCTTGATGGCTGCTTGACTATCAGACATGATGATAATCTCCTGTTTCCGATAGTTCCCTATCCATATTGAACTGAACACATCTTCTAATAGCGTGTATTTCCGCCTGAAATATACTTGGGTATTTTCCCAAGCTTTCGAAATATGTAGTTCTAGGCCCGTATGTTCCTATTCCAGTTCCTTCTGCCGTTTTGGAGCCATTAGTGTACCATTTGATGGCATTTCTATTAAGATTCAAGATGGTGTTCTGATCCCACTCGCTCCTGTTACTTAGCTTTGTGGTGAATTCTTTCACAAAGCTAAATTTCTTTAACATGTCATCCCGGGGCATATCCCAGGTTTGATCACCGTCAGGAGATTGAGGCCTATGCCTAATCATTCCTTCCTTGACCATTCTTAGTGCGGTTCTTTTCGCCACGCCCTCCACTACAATGTGGAGGGGGGCAAGATCCAATACTACTTCAATAGCTGCTGCCGGGCAGGTTCTCATAGCCCCCGTTATGCATACACATGCTAATCTTTGCACTTTCGAGAGGTTAATTCTCGCGGTGGCCAGATTAGTTCTTTTGCTCCATGCTACTGATGCATAGGTGATGATCGGTCTCACTATCGCTGTATACATCCAAAGCAGTATTTTTGGGTTGCATCCCCAATTTTTCCCTGCAAAGTTTCTGCACACCATCAGAGCTCTTTTGGCCTTGTTAGTTACCTCAAGCTCATGTTTGTTCCATAGAAGTTTGTTGTCTAGGGTGAGGCCTAGATATTTAACTTCCGCTCTCCAGTCTATATTTTGCCCATCCAGTTTTATGGTTCTAAGATTGGATTTTCTTTTCCTGGTAAACGCTTTTCATAGTACAAGCATGTTTTATCATCGCGACGAAAGCGGTTTAGTGAGAAAAATCTTAAAACATTTAATGCTGCAAACTTTTCGTCAATCCTATACCATGTCTGCTACTTAAATGAGGTAAGGGGCTTATATATAATATTTATAGTTAAGTAAATAAATGATTTCGTTTTTTTTTTCCAACATTGCATTAATGTCACATATGTGAAACTTAGTACTGACCTGGTGCGCAGACGAATGTTGACCACTCTATGTATCACTATAAGAAAACGTGAGTGGTGGTTATTGCTGCGTCCTTGAACTATTTTGACCGACCTTCAATTATTAAAAGGTGTATTTTGCTTTTAAGAGGAAAAATCTACGTTGATCTTAATGGAATAAAGATTGTTTACATTTTATTATGCACTAACTTGAATAGGAAATTTCCATACGTAAACGTTATGGAACAACAGAATTATAAACTCGTTAAAAACTCATCCCAACCGAGTACCTGTACCTACGCTTCGAAATTTCGTTACTCCTAGTTTTATTATTATCTTTCTCAGTTTTTTTTTTCTTTCCTCTTCGTTATTATTTCATTTACCGCCCGCTCGAGGCGAAGTGAAACTTCCAAAAACTCCCATAACTTCCATTTACCCTTCATCGCGCGTAAAAATAATAAACATCGTCCGCCCTCTGCCGTCTAGCGTCGGTACTATTACACAATATACATATAGCGTTTATATATACGTCGTGCACCTTAAAGGCCATCTCGAGAGCCGTGATTTTTTGTTTCGCTAACTAGCGTTCGTCGGTTTGGGGTCTGGGGCCGGCGTCTAGACTTTACAATTTTAGAGCGCAAATACGATCGACTGGGTCGCAGGGATATCCATTTAAGATAATCACGATCTGCAAGTAAAATAAACCCCGGCGGATTCGAGGAGGTACAATCGACCCGTAGTAGTAAATAACAAGAAGAAAAGGGAATGTGGAGATAGTCGGAGGGAGGCGGTGGTGGAATGGCGTCGAGGAGATGGATTGAGGAATTTGATTGGGAGAACCGCCAGTTTCCGATAATGTATTTGAACCATGTGCTTGTATTATAGGGAAGAATCTGAAGTAGAAGCTCTACCCTTCAAGACAAGGGTAGTGCTTTTAAATTGGCTGGAGCAATTATGGACAGTCCGCAGCTGAATGATTGAAATTACAGTTCGAGATGATTGGTGTCAAATATTTGCATGAAGTCTGTTCCTTTCTCTATCCATACAGTAAGAAAAAAGTCGTTGAGTAAAAATTTGTTAGAGTTACAAATTTTTATATTGAAGTAACGTAGAAAAAGGTTTGTTTCGTCAATATAGCAAAATTATTCAGAAAATTAATAAATGTACACAATACCCTTGTTAATGCAACAAATAGAGTTGCTAGTTAATATTTCATAATTTGTATATCTACTCTGATTTGAACATGCGCTTGATAAATATGTGCGTTCTCACGAGCCAAGAGTAGGTACTTTACTTGCTTCGTGTCGAACTTCCAAGTTATTGTAATAACATGGTCGACACTAGTAAACACAGTAGATGAAATAATTATAAAGTTACTACAGAAAAACTCAGTACAATCATAATTTCATAATATACTTTGTCAACAAGAACCTCTGTAGATTTTTGTGAATACGTTGGTGGTGGATTTGTCACTTCTACGTTGACGTATTTAAATAACAAAACACACAAAACCCTTTTTTTTTGTAATTTCAAAGGAAATCTAGTGGTCGTAAATTACAAAATGAAGAGGGTGTCTGACAGAATAAAGAACGAATCGAAAAAGGGAAAGATGTCTTCACTATTAACTTCTTAGAATTGAAGGAACTTAAATCTAAATATGGGGACGTAACAAAACTAAACTACGGAGTCGGGTTGGGACAAAACAAATGTATATAATTCTGTTCTAAACAACCTCTTTAAGTCATTTTAGAAATTTTATACATGGCAATTCCATTAATTTAACAGGTAAGTGATTGTATATTTTTATAGTGAAATTACACCTTTGTTTATAATAATCTTAATAATTTGACATCGTAAAATAAGAGTTTTCTGTTCTCTTCGCCCCATAACAGTAAAATAATTCTAGATATTGGAATTTCCTAAATCCAAATGATATTGATGAGGGAATTTAGGAATTTTTGGGGCTATTTTGTAAGTGGGAGCAAGGCTATAACAAACAAAACAAACAAAACTTTGGTTGCCTTTTCAATCAACTGCAATAGTTAATAGGCGATGTGTTATTTGTTTAAATCTACTATAATGATTTTTTTTAAAGATTTTCCTGGATAATATTTTTCTTAATAACAAATATAAACTTTTATACTTTAATCTAACTTTTCTTTACAGATACCTATTCTTCTACGTTTAATTTCAAACTTCAATATCTATTTTTACCAGTAGTAACTAGGTAGCCGAGGAGGCTGCAGGTAATGTGTCTTCTAAATTGATACCTCGTATAATATAAAACTTTTACTTTGTTAAAAGCCGCTCAATTCACCTTCTGTTAAAGTTCAAAGTAAGCTTACTCAAAAGAAAAGAGTAGAAGACTATATATTCATCTTCTGGCAAATTAAAAGTGACAAGTAACTGTACTTACTAACCAGTAAACTTATATGCTGGTTAATCCAACGCGTAACTCATTTATGACAGGTTATGACAGACATATTTGTAATTATTTCGCGAGTGTTTATTGTTTGAAAACTGGATATAATTGACGAATTTTTGATGAATTACAAGCAACAGATTCAATTGGCACCACATTGACAACACCACATGTGATTAAAACATGACACATGACATCTGCAACAGACAAATACCATTTATATTTATTTATAACAGATTATTGTATAGATTTTGCATCTCTTTTTAACAAACTATCACCTACACAAAAACATCGAAACCTTTAAGTAGTAAACTAGGAGATTAAACATGATAAATAGACTCAAATTATTTACTCGTCGCTTGTAAATATATTTGAACAGTATATGCTGTTCACTTTACTTATACATGAAAAAATCGGCCCTTAATGTTGAATTTATAGTTTAATTTTAATCATTTAATGTATTGTATCCTTTTATATTAATAAAGACAGTGTAGATATCAATAACACGAACAATTTATTGTATAATAATATATCAAAAACATTTGAAGAGCGTAAGGACTCTTACTCAAGGTGAGTACACTTATTTTTAATATTTAAATTAACAATCAGATACTGGAAATACAGATTTGCTCAATGGCACTATTTGTGTTTCTTTTCTTATATGATATTTTATATTCTTCTTACGAATTTTTTCCATCAAATTTTCATAAAATATAATTATGCCTACCAGCTTTCTTGCAAACCATTAGGAAAATAATATATGTCTTAATACAGTAGCTAGTATACTATTGTTACTTATACAACAACCAAACTATGAAATTGACAGTACTAGAAAGTTTGACGACTACCGAATACAAACAACGCCTACTTTTCGAAATATTGAAGTATATTAGGGACCTGTCATACTTTAGTATTTATAACTGTATTCATATTGGATCGATACACACTGTGAGGCGCCGAATTGATGTTAAAAGTTATATAATGAAATCTTCTCCATTGCATTTTGGCAAACAGTAGAGGGGGCGCCAAATATAAAGATGTTCCTGGGCGTTGAAAACTTTATCAACGCCACTGGCTAATATTTCATTCAAATATAAAGTGTTTTTATGTGAAATATTTTTCATAAAGATATATCTATTTCTCAACGGGAAAGAATACTTTTTACAGATTAACATAATGTAATGCCTTAAACAATAAGGCAATAAAATTATTGCACTGTACTGTGTTAAAAAATATGGCGTAAACATCAGTTAATTGCAGCTTAAAGTATGTATATTATATGCAGGATTAATCTATTACCGAACTTAGTAGTGACAGTACTAGAAAGTTTGACGACTACCGAATACAAACAACGCCTACTTTTCGAAATATTGAAGTATATTAGGGACCTGTCATACTTTAGTATTTATAACTGTATTCATATTGGATCGATACACACTGTGAGGCGCCGAATTGATGTTAAAAGTTATATAATGAAATCTTCTCCATTGCATTTTGGCAAACAGTAGAGGGGCGCCAAATATAAAGATGTTCCTGGGCGTTGAAAACTTTATCAACGCCACTGGCTAATATTTCATTCAAATATAAAGTGTTTTTATGTGAAATATTTTTCATAAAGATATATCTATTTCTCAACGGGAAAGAATACTTTTTATAGATTAACATAATGTAATGCCTTAAACAATAAGGCAATAAAATTATTGCACTGTACTGTGTTAAAAAATATGGCGTAAACATCAGTTAATTACAGCTTAAAGTATGTATATTATATGCAGGATTAATTTGTTACCGAACTTAGTAGTGACAGTACTAGAAAGTTTGACGACTACCGAATACAAACAACGCCTACTTTTCGAAATATTGAAGTATATTAGGGACCTGTCATACTTTAGTATTTATAACTGTAATCATATTGAATCGATACACACTGTGAGGCGCCGAATTGATGTTAAAGTTAATAATGAAATCTTCTCCATTGCATTGTGGCAAACAGTAGAGGGGGCGCCAAATATAAAGATGTTCCTGGGCGTTGAAAACTTTATCAACGCCACTGGCTAATATTTCATTCAAATATAAAGTGTTTTTATGTGAAATATTTTTCATAAAGATATATCTATTTCTCAACGGGAAAGAATACTTTTTACAGATTAACATAATGTAATGCCTTAAACAATAAGGCAATAAAATTATTGCACTGTACTGTGTTAAAAAATATGGCGTAAACATCAGTTAATTACAGCTTAAAGTATGTACCTTATAAGCAGGATTAATCTATTACCGAACTTAGTAGTAACAGATACGAAAACAGAATGAATAGCATCCGCGTATCTGCGACAAATATCTACTAGTATAATTTACAGGATATTTATATTCGCCAGATGGGTAGGTCCAATGCATACATATAAATTAACTACGGCGGTCGCCAGCCAAATAGTACGAATTACAAATGTTCTATGATACAATGTAGCGGGACAATTGCTTTATAAAAGTAGACAATGATAGCGCAATATCGTCTAGACAGTTACGCCATTCCGCTGTTTACAAGCCCCCGTGGTCCCCGCAGATGTATAATACCATCACAATGTGTAGGTACACGGACGCTATAATACACAGAGGCACGCTGTTCGCACCAGGGCACCGGCCAACGTAAATATACATCGTATAGCGACGCTTCCTTAAATTTTTAATAGCCGGAGTACGTTAATTGATAACTGTTGGTCGGGCCAAAAATATTTTTCGCCTAATTACGTTCGTGCATACCTAAAATTAAGGCCGCGCCGTCTGTTGCGTGGGGCATTCGTTATAAAATGCGATATCGTTCGGGAACGTGTCAAGTTGGAAATACAGAGGGGTACCTACATCGCGCCAGGGTAGCGTGACGCTAATCGTTTTTGAGATAGTTGTAATTTTGTCAAAATTTCGACGTTTGCAGTCGCCTCC
Organism: Protaetia brevitarsis; assembly: GCA_004143645.1. Classification (NCBI taxonomy): domain Eukaryota; kingdom Metazoa; phylum Arthropoda; class Insecta; order Coleoptera; family Scarabaeidae; genus Protaetia; species Protaetia brevitarsis. Next base: position 65,989 of record RXPK01003319.1, read on the forward strand.
AATAAAATTAAATATCTCATAGGCTATTACCCTAACAGCCGGAAATATTACATAGATATTTTTAAAAATATATTTTATAAATATTTTTCGTGAGAGGTTTTTGAATATATTTTTCATATTTTTTTCTAAATATAGATAAAATATTCAATTAAAATATTTATTCCATATTTTAAAATTAATGTAAGCGCTATATTTTTTCTCAAATATTTGTAAAATATTTATATGAAATTGAGATCTTTTATGCAATCTATTTAATTTGTCAAAATGAACTACAATTGTTCTTGGTTATTTAGAATGTATAACGTCGATAACGAAAAGTTGAAACATACATAGAGTTGTCTAAAAGGCAAGAACTTGTTGTTTCACACTCACCACACAAGTTAATAATGAATAAGTCTGGCATCTTTTGAAGGTTTATCAAATTAATCACTATTTTTTAATTGAAGTGTTCTAAATAAAAAACAAACGTATTTATTATCATTTTATTTGAATAAGCTAATAAAAATGAGAAATACTCATTTTTAAATCTAGCCTTGGCTGGTGCCAGGTACAACGCTATGGCTTTTTCATATCTTCGGTAGTGGCGCTCTCATGGCGTTTCCCTTGTGGCCTCTAAAACAATGCCAATTGTATTAGATCAATACCATGAATAGAACATCGTACAACATTATCAACACCTACTAATACATTTGAAGCATTTACAATAATTGGAGTGGTAGCTACATTCTAATACTTACGATACTTATTTTGACTTTATTTCATAATATTTGAAAACATTTGAAACATTCGTACAAACAACACACGTATTCTAACCTCTATTTGAGGTTATGACGCTTTCTACCGAGATGATCTCTTAAGCAAATCACTAGCAATTTATCTGGTAGATGCAGAACATATATGATGCATAACATTCCTACAAATAATATTATTAAACGATTTCTGTACATACCGATATTGAGCATTCCAATTATCTTATAAATGCCATGACATGTTCAAAGTTTTGCTTACCTCGTAGTCACCACAAAACATAAAACACACCCCGCAACAATTAATTACACTTAACCCTAATCTGCCCTAATCGTATACTATTATAAACTATAACATGTAACGGACAAACGAATAAAACGTTGATGATACGCACGTGCGCGTATGCATTCTATGTACCTAATCCATAGACGCATAAACAAATACTAATTCATATAACACCCACCATCCTACGCACCAAATGTACAAAAGCAAAAATTCAATCTTTTTTTTTATATGAAATAAATATTAATAGAAATACAAAGCAAAATATGCTGCAGAGTTATGAAAAATATATTGAGAAAACATTTGCAATAAAATATTATTAATGCTACATAACATATATATTTTTTAAATGTTCTCCTAATATATTTTCTATAATATATTTTATGCATATTATATTAATATAACTAATATTCAAGAAAGATTTAATATTTATGAAATATGAAATAAATATAGTTGGTCACTGGGGTAGATATTAAGATATTTTGCTGATGTGGATGCAAGTACACCGTCATAGGTATCGACTGCGATCGCGATAACTGCAATATCCTATACAGGGTGATCAGAAACTCATGCCCAATATGGATATCTTTAAAGTAAAAAACCTTTTTTTTTCAAATGGATATATTTTAGTGCAGTACTGTATAGTAAATTAGGAAGAGGATTGGTCCTAAAATAGACCCTTGCGGTATTCCCTGTTTCCATAAAGCCCATGATGATGTCTTCCTCTCGCCATTCGTTATTATCGTACGCTGATGTCGGTTTAGAGATACGACTTTATGAGCGCAGCTGTTTCTTCTTAAAAACCCTTTCTTTCGAGTTTTTGTATAAGAATATTGTGATCTACTTTATTGAATGCTTTCGATAGGTCGATAAATACTCCTTCAACTTCTTCTTTCTCATTTATTCCTTCGTCAATCTCTGTTATTACTTGGAACATAGTATCAATAGTAGATATATCTTTGCTATATTGCAAAGATATATCTTATAAATATTTTTGCTATATTGGAAAATAAGACTTTTTTTAAAAGATCAGCTGCATCTCCTTTTTTATAAATTGGTTTTACAACGATCATCTTTAATTCGCCAAGAAAGGCCGTTGTTTCAAGCATTAACATTTATTATACATATGCCTAAGTGGATGGACGATAAAAGCAGCCACACTCTTCAATGTACAAACAGGATTTTCTTATTTTCCAGTGGAAGTTCTGTTCTTAAGAACATAATAACATTGCACATTAGCATAGTCGAAGATATCATTCGATTATGAAGACTTGTCCTACAAGCCATTCTCTTCCATGAATGAAATTCGAAATCAGTGGTGTATCATATAATCATAATATCCGGAATGTGGAATCTGTGCTTAGATTATACAGTTGTTAACAGAGGAAAAACTACAATGCAGAGCAGCATTTGATATAAGAAGACCAAAAATAACAAAAAAATTCCTATAACTCACTATTCTAGGAGAGTAAAGAAATTTCTGCAAAGACAATTTGGAAATAGGTGGATTGGTCGTGGGGGACCTATACCAAAGCCAATATAAATAAAATGAAATTTAGGAAGTATTTTTTATTCACCTTTTTTCCAAACTGATTAACCCAACTATGGACATAAAATTACCATTAATTAGGTAGTCTTAAAAAAAAAGCTTTTCGACATAGCAGAAAAAAAAATATTTATAGCGGAGATATTGACAAAAAAAGTAAGTATTTTGGTTTTTTCAAAATATCTTGAAATTTAAAAAGGTTAATTCATGAAATTTAAGATATTTTAATTCATGAAATATATTACATAATTATTTACATAAAATCCTTCTTCAATTTAATCGAATCTGCCGCAAATTTACGAAGGCCATCAGACAATTTATCTGTAGCCATTTTATCTTCATTCAGCGCCACCTGAATTTCGATTCGTCCAAACGATTTTAGTAATATTCACCTTTTGGGCAGTTTCTTTGCTTATTTTTTTAGGAACAGGTACTACCTCGTTCTCCAATTCCCCAAGAAGTTTCAGATTGACTGGCAATAGATCAAAACCAGCCAGCGCCTTAACTTCATCTATGTTTCTAAATGAAGCACCCATGACGACGGTTTTATATTCAAACTTCCTGTAGTAATTGTAGATTTTCGTAACGAGACAATACCAGGATCTTTATCAGGTCCATAAGCCTTTTTGTCAGTATTTTCAACATACCAATCTAATATACGCAACGAATGGAGATATTAAAGTAACTCCGACTTCTGCACACGCTATGGCTTCTGCCATCGAGAATAATAAAGTCAAATTGCAATGTATACTATCTTCTTGCTCCAAAAACTTAGCGGCTTGAATCCCCTCCCATGTTGAAGCCAGTTTTATGAGAATTCTATATTTGTTGATGGCCTCGTCAGCATATAATTGAATTAATTTTCTTGCTTTAGCAACATTTCCATTTACATCAAATGATAATCTGGCATACACTTCTGTAGATAAAACGGTTTGCAAATAAACTCATACACAAAAAAATAAAAGAATGAATTCACTGATAAAACAATTAAACTTTTATTAATAAAATTGTTAATAGAAAAAAGTTGGTGTTATTGACATAAAATTCAAGAAAATAAATATGATACTCTGTATCAGTAAACGTTAATAAAGACAATAAAAATAAGAATGAAATATGATATAAAATTCAAGAAAATAACTATGATACTCTGTATCAGCAAATGTTAATAAAGACAATAAAAATAAGAATGAAATATTGTAAAACTATAACAGAAATCCTGCGGTAGGATTCGAACACGAACGCTTTTGGCCAACGCAATCAGTTCACACACGTTATATAAAGAAAATTCTTAGCCTAAGTTAATTTTAAATTTGAGAAAAGTTTTACAGTACAAAAAAATAAACTATTAAAATAGAACTAAATATTTGACTCGATTATACTAGTGGTGAATGAACCACCCTGTATATTACAGCCCGATATTTAATCGGTTGATGTTTTAAATATATTTTGAAGTCGTTAAAAAAATGGAAAGATATCTGAATATTACAGTTAATTATTTTTCTGAACTAGTGACCCCTCCGATCCTCGATATAACATAAAAATTTACAGTAACATTGAATTAAACATAAAAAAAAAACTAAGTGATCGGGGTTGATAATTTACTAATGAAAATTTTAAACGCGGACAAAATTTACAAATAAAACGAAAACGTGCAAACTTAACTTTTGTTCTCAATCAGCTGTTACGGCCTTGGAAATCCTCTCCTATCCGAACAGATCGTAGCCTCTGGGCAGACTCGGTACTATCCGAAGCAGATGGTCCACTTAATTCAAGGAAAGTAGGATTCTCCAAAGGGACTTAAAAAGGTCGCAGAAGTCCTCAGTCGCACGGGGATGTTCAAAATCTCACACAAAACGAAGGATACCAAAATCAAAGAAATAGGGGTATTGAAAAAACCTCTAAAAACACAGAAACCTCAAAATTAGTGAATTTAAAAGAAATAACAAGATCTGCTTACCGTTAAATAACGAGGTTTTACAACGAAGAGAAGAAAGGAACAGATATGGCGATGCAGACGCGTGGGTTCTCAAATTATATCCCAATATATCGGGCCCATCAGTCGTTATATTCACAAAAATTCCTTACCAAACACAAGCGAAGATACGGCCAATGATTATTTCAAGCAATCTTCCAATAAAATCCACAGATGTGTGAAAATATCCAAAATTTCCAAAATATGAAGATGTACTCGTAAGAACACGTCATAGGGGAAAATAGGATTACCAAAGCTTGTCGAAAAGACTAGCGGAGAAGTAATTCGAGGTAAGCGAAGCAAAAAAACCGTAACAAACTATGACATTAACTAAATTAAAAGTGTAAATTGAAAGTCTTATCGAGTGTATGTAGACTTATTTGATCCAGTGTATAATTAGGGTATTAATCGATTTTACTTATCTGGTTATTATCTTCAATTCTTTACTGCAATGAAATCTATGCTCGTGCAATATTAAAATACTCTCGTAATTCTCGTAGAATTTCTAACTCCCATATATGCAGTATAATCTTTTTTTGTCTCCTCTGGCACCGACGATTAAAACTCTCCGTCCGGGCAGATGTCTTGGCGTCAGCGCCATCTCCAATCCAGTTTGCTCGTGCTGAAGAGGCAACAATGTACTCGGCTACCGTCTGCGAAAACGCCGGGAAAAAACCACCGACGGCGGCGACTATGGCGAAGAAAAGCCTTCGCTGTTCCTGTTCTACGCTGTATGCGCGAGGTGGAAGACCTCGCGACCGAAGAAGAACAAGAAGAAGTGCAAGTCGACGACGGTAATAAGCAATAAGACGAGCCTCGGACAGGTCGAGGTTATGCTAGGTCAGTGCGTGCGTACCTGACGACCAGACGCGCGCCCGCGGCCCTTTTCTCTTCTCTTCTCGTCTCGTCATCATTATCAGAACCACGGACGTCGTTGTCATGATGTGTCTGTGGGGTATTGCGATTCGATCCCGTGTGCTGTGGTCGTATTGCAGCGGCTCGCTCCTGCGTCCACCCAGACAACCGACATCGATTCATCCATCTCCTGTAGCGCTCTGTGTGACTGTCGGCCGCTGCTGCTGGATCGATTTACTACGTGACTGGCGAGGCTCATAGGTCTCCTTGCATCGGAGCTATATACATAATGTCTCGCAACTAAAGTGCAGAAGCCGAGCAAAAGTTAGCATATTGAATTAAACTTTCAAAAATCTCAACTCCAGCAATGGTATCTTATTTACAGCGAATTTTATACCCAGTCCGTTAAAATCTCATGATTAATCTTGGATCCTAAATTGGAAATTCTATTAAATTACAAGTTCTATTTCAAGGAGTTTCATTTTGATACAATACCAGACGTATCTCTTACTGCGTCTGGTATTCTATTTTTCTTTATTCAAGGCTGTGAACAAGGAAGTTTAAAAAAGAAATAAAAAATGAAACCCATACTGTCTAGGAGACAAAATTTGGTATCTGCCTAAGTAATTAGTGATTCTTGAACAAATAACAGATTCAAAGATTTTGGAAAAAGTACTCAATATTGAAATAGGTCTATAATCCAATAAATAATATAATATAAGCTAATTTTAAATCAAACACACTTTTATCCTTTTGATGATAACAATGATTACCAACAAAATTTTACTAACAAATATATTAAAAAAAGGATTATCCAATTAGAAAAAAAAGAAATAGAAAAAAAGGAAAATAATGAAAATAACAAATACATAGCTTTACCTTATGTCTCAAATTTATCGGAGAATATACAAAAGTTACTTCAAAAATATAAGATAAAAGTAGCACACAAACCTAATAACTCTAATATGAATTTTTCCACCAAAACAAAAGATTCTGTTAATGAAAATAAGCAAACAAATACAATATACAAATGGAATGCAAAGAATGTGAGGGGGTATACGTAGGACAGGCTAAACAATACATAGATAAAAGAAATATATTTTGTTTGATATTGGTTTTTTCTGAGAAAGCTATGCACCTGTCCACTAAGTTGTTAATCGTACTTATTTTGTATCTTGTGGGTGTTTGTGATAAAAAGTTTAAATACCTTCCACAATGCGTTGGTTTAAAATACCAATTTGTGAAGATTTTTTCATTTTTATGTGAGATTGTTATGTCTAGAAAATTTATTGATGAATTATTTTCATTTTCTAATGTGAATTGAATACGTTTATGATAGTTATGTATTCTTCTTTGTTTTGAGGTATTGCCAAAATACAGTCATCTACATATCGTTTAAAAAATATAATATGTGTATCGATTTTGTTTAGTATATCTTGCTCAACTTTCTCCATAACTAAATTTGCTATTACTGCTGATATGGGTGATCCCATTGCTACACCATAATATTGTTTAAAGTAGTTCTTTTCAAAATTAAAGTATGTACTATTTAAGCATAAAGTTACTGCCTCCATGAAATTTTCTAAATTTAATGGTGTGTGCATTTTTAAGACGTTCCATTTTTCCGTTATGGCTTGCAGTGCTAAATCGATTGGTATATTTGTGTACAATGAGACCACATCTAAGCTAATTATTTTATATCCTGAGGGGATTGTTTGGGTTTTAATAAAGTCCCATGAATTTTTTACGTGATATTTTGTTTTACCTAAAATTTGACTTATAGAATTTGATAAAAATTTTGCTAAACTGTATGTTGCGCTTTGTATATTTGATACTATTGGTCGTAATGGTACATTTTGTTTGTGTATTTTTGGCAATCCATAAATTCGTGGTGCTTGTGCATTATTTGTTTTCAAAATTCTCGCTTGTTGTTTGCTTATATACCCTTCTTTTTTCCATTTATTTACTAAATTATTTACAGATTTTTGAATTTTTTAAGTGGGATCGTTTTTTAGTTTTATATATGTATTATTATCTTCTAACATATTTAACATCTTTCTCTGGTAATCTGCTTTAAACATTAAGATTGTTTTGTTTGACTTATCAGCTTTAAGCGAATTTTTTCGTTTCTAAAATTGCTGAAAACAGGGGGTGCTTTTTCATTTTATGTAATTGGCTGTTTCCATGTATACTTTTAAAATTTGTTATACATTATTATTAAACAAAATAATAACACAAATATAGCATAGTAACAAACAATAATGCCACTGCCCTAACCAAGCACGCTTTGGAAAAAAAACATAATTTTGACTTTGAAAGAGTAAAAATATTGAATAAAGAGAATAATTATAATAAACGGTTATTTAAAGAAATGTGGCAAATAAAAAAACATAAAACTGCAATAAACGATAAAAGCGATATAAACAATTTAAGTAAAATTTACAGTTGCTTAATAAGTTCTTAAAAAAAAAAATGTAAATTATTCCACAGATTAGTTATTAAAATGAAAAATATAAAAAAAATAACCATTCAAGAACGCATACACCTTATATATTAAATTTTTAAAGTATTTTTATGCAAAATATTTTTCCGTCATATATGTATTTACAAATAAGTACACATAGTCCTGCATATTTGGATAAACATATTGATAGAAATAACATTTAAAATAAAAAACAATAAGTAAAAGCAACACGGTTAGGGAAATATATGCACTGATATACATTTTATGTGTGTGTTTGTTCAGGTTAATATGTGTGAGTTCGACGCGTGTTTTAAATGGTTATTTAAATAAAAAGTTTTAAAAAATGTTCCCATATGACACACTAGTTTTTCTCTAGTTTGAATAATTTACATGTTTTAATTGGAATTACCCAGGACTATGAGGTATGGCTACTAATTATAGTTTTGGTTTTAAGTAAAATTACATGTGATTTTTATTAATTTATAGAGATTTGTGAGTGGCCAAGAGGGAGGAATTAAAAATAAAAAAAAAAACAATAAATAGTTTGAAAATGGATTAAAGTAAGAGAATCCGAAACGTAACTTTATTAATGTAAAAAAAAAAACAAACAAAATTATATACCGTATACCCAAACAAATGAAGTTTTTCTTTGAGATATAACACGGTAAAATAATTCGAAGGAAAAGAATCAATTTTATTCTTTTTCAAAATCAACATTTATCCTTTTTTTTATTAATTTAGTATTTGTTTTTAAATATGTATTGACATCCTTCAATTACAATAAACTTTTGTTTTGTGTGGGCAACAATTAACTCGAAATAATATAATTATTTCCAGAAAATACCAATTACGCTAAGATAAAAAGGAAACTCCAGGCATTGTTCTACGACATTATGAGGGCTAAACAAAGGTAAGGGCTCTGTTATTGGCCTCAGATAACCCAAGAACAGACAGCTACGTGAATTGGCCGCTTTCAAGGGTGATGGGTCTAATTAAGAAGGCAAAATTAGAGAAGCTCTTCTAGGAATGAAAGGGATTACAATGGATTTGAAAAGGTCGCACTTAAAATAGGCCTACGTAAACACTTCAGTTTCAGAATTCCATACCGAGATAATTAAAATGTTTACCAGAGTAGCGAGATTATTTATTGCTGCTAATAAATTCATCTTATCGTTCTTATGGGTTTTTAATTCTAATAACCACATCCAATTTAGACAAAATTTTATGCTAAAATAACTATCGATTGATCTTACTTTATCAAAAAAAAAAAAAAAATCTACCACAGAAATCACCAAGATTCAAAGCACCCTGTATAAGGAACACATCCACTTTTTATCACATTCATGCACTCCATAATCTACATCTTGAACGATTTTTATGCGAGTTCTGATTGACCGATATGCAACGTAATTTACCCGGCATTGCATCTTGTCAACAAAGGCTTTTGTATTATTGCAACACAGCATGCCAACGATAAGAAGTTCAATAATGTGTATAGCAGTATGAGATGTTCCTTCGCTTTGTTCCCGCATTCTTCGTTTCAAGATAATCAGTACTCATCACTAGTCTAGACAGCAGACTATATTGCCGAGTAATAATAAAAAGATATGAAATAATATGTGTAAGAAACCGTGTTATGGTTTGCAAACTTGTTCGCAAACAGATGACGATCTTAAGTAAGACTAGGGTTTCGGAGTTAATATCTTTTCTGTGCACACAAAAGAAAATGCCAAAAAGAAAAATGCCAAAAATAACCCCCATTTCGCTAAAACCTGTAACGCTACCGATAAATTTTCTAGTTCACCTCCCATTTAAAGTAATATCCTGCCAATCATTATCAAGTTTATTCCCAAACGCTATTTTACGTAACTGCGCTAGCCGAAATGAACCCATATCTAATTATCAAGCAAACCGTTCTCTTGCATCCATTCTTTCATCTTCTCAAGCGATTCATTGGCTTTAAACATCAACTCTATGAGATTCTGTCCATCAACTATAATCTCAAGGTCGTCAGCGCAAGCAATGCTTATCACGTCCTTCATTAGCGGCACGTTTGACACACAATCGTAAATAATGTTTCATAATGTCGGGCCCAGCACAGAACGTCGTGGTAATCCAGCATACACTTCTAAGCTAACCTTGAGGGACAAGATGATTTTTCTACCGATGAAGTAGTCTTCCACAAGATTATATATAATTTTACTCCAAGGTGTCAAATTAAAAGCGTTTTTCACGCCTGAAGTTATCAATGCCATCCATTTCGCTTTAGATGCTCCAACTTTGCCTGGTACTTCTTCTACACCATATGTTATCCACTTGCCCTTCATGAAGCCAAACGCCCTTTCCTTCTAGTTCATGTTGTAGTCTATTCTTCAGCATCCTGAAGGTCTTTCTCAGGACGCTGAATAATTGGGCAACAGTATTAGCTTGGCCTGCTTCCATTCTGGCGGTAAATGTTGTTTCACAAGAGTACGGTGCATTAATCCTAGTACAGCCCCTGAGGCAGCCTTTGCTAGAAGTTCCACTGCTTCCGGGATTAGATTATGGAACAGATTATGCAGCCCTGTAGGCATATCCTTTTTCAGTTTCGCTATATCTTCGACCAATTCATCTTTAGTACAAAGCGTTGCCTCATCTTCATGCATGGTATTTCTTTCAAGAAGATAGTATTTTTTTGGGAGTAGATAAATAAAGGAATAAATAAATAAATAAATATAATTTATTGATGTTGGCTATATAAATGTATTTACACAAGTCATAATCATATATATAATATAACAAACACACAAACACAGTAACAATAAAATCAAAGTGAGCACCAAGTGCGGAGGTGCAACTACATAAAGTGTTGAAAATACTCCTCACTTGTTAAAAAGCTTGATGGATTAATATTTTATTTATAGAACATTCGAATGACTTTCTGCTTAGATCTCTAATATTTTGCGGGAGAACATTGTAAAACTTTATGCCTTGATGGTAAGACATCTTTTGTGTGGAACTGAGACGAGTATACTTAATGCTTAAATCATTTTTATTTCTTGTGTTATAGCCGTGAAATGCAGCATTTGTAGAGTAACAATTTATATTTTTTTTAACGTACATAAGACATTCCAACATAAACTAGCATGGAAAAGTTTTTAAATCTTGTAAATGCTTCTTGACAGTCAGCACGAAATGATAAATTACTTAGCATCCGCATGGCTTTTCTTTGCAGCCCAAAAATTCTAAGACTCGGATAGCTATGACCCCATAGCAAAATTCCATATGACATAACTGTGTGAAAAAGAGAAAAATAAGCAGCTTTTAAGACACTTTCTGATACCGACGTTGACAGACTTCTTAATAGGAATAATGTTTTTCCAAGTTTATTTGCAATGTAATCAGTATGCGCTTCCCAGCCTAGTTTAGGCTCAAGGAAAACTCCTAAGTATTTAATTGAATCTGAATTGTTTATTTCAGTGTTTCTTTTGGAAAAGACAATTGTTTTTGTTTTACTTTCGTTTAGAACCAGCTTGTTTGAGGAAAACCAAGAGCTCGCTGCATTATTTGCCAAATTACTTCTCTCCACAACCCCTTTTGTCTAATAAAGTAGTATCATCAGCGAAAAGAATGCATCTATCTACTGGCAATGCCTGCGGTAAATCATTTATATAAATTAAAAACATTAGAGGACCTAATATAGAGCCTTGAGGCACCGCGAATTCAAGTGTAAGTTTATCAGAAGTAGAACCATTAATGCGAACCACTTGCTGCTTATTTGATAGATATGATCTAATGTAAACCAAGCTTAAGTCGTCAAAATTATAAAACTTTAATTTTTCCAGCAAGATGCTATGGTCAACACAGTCAAAAGCTTTGCTTACATCACAAAAAGAAACCCCAAAATCAACAAAGTCAAGAGCAGCAGATACAGCACTCCCCCCTGCCCTAAAGCCGAATCTCCTATTATTAAACACTTTTGCTCAATTATTGGTTATATTGGTTTGGGAGCCTCTTCCACCTATGCTAATGTGGACTAGATTGATAGAATAGTGCATTTCAAACCAAGGGCAAAAACCTTGGGCAATTACAAATCTTTCCTTCGGCTCGGTTTGTAACATTTGCCCACCGCCTGCAATAGATCATTTTCCTCACGTAATTTAAATACTATTTTTTGTCCCAGCTAGTCCAATTTTAACTAAATGTCTAAAAGTAATAATAAAAAGACATATCTGTGAGTGGCATGATAGATAGTAGGCTTAATATGTCAAATATTTTTTGAGAACTGTCATGTTAGCGTCGTTTTAAAAGTGTTTAATTGAAATTTAATACTTAATAATTTAGCAATTATCTCATAAATGGGCTGAGACTGGATCGCATGTCATCTATCAATAATGTCACATATTATAAGATGTACAGTTTCATCATGTCAATGTCAATTACTTGTCGCCCTATACACTGTAAAAAAGTTGCAGTAAAATTACACGTAAAATTGTTGGTAACAAAGTTGCCTACAATTTTAACAGGTAAATTTGCTTCAATAAGGTAAAATTTCCTACCATCTAGTAAATTTTCACATGCTGATGTGTTTTCAAAGATTGTTACTGTAAAATTCGTATGTAATATTTATATGAACTCTATATTTACCGAACACTGAAGTAATTTTCGTATGTATTTTTATAAAGAGAGCAAGCAACTTACCTAATTCTTTTATAGCACCTAATAGGTCATACTGAATCGCTCAACCAGGGATCAAGAATGAACACGCTTACGCGAAACCTACGATTGTTTGTAACGTACATGATATCATTGAGCCAATAATAAGTTCGACAAACGAATAGAATTACCTACGCGCACAGATAAATAATCCAATTGCCAATCACATTGCGGCGTATGAATTTCGTTTTTCCATGATACCTATAGTTTTACCCGAAAATTCAAGTAAAAACAAATAAATATAAAAGATCCTCATATTTTTACAGCTAAGTTAATAGTTCACTAGTAAAATTACTTTTAAAGTGCACTAAATACCCCAAAAAAATGTCAATTTTACACATTTAAGTAAATTTTGAGAGTAAATACAAAATTGTACATGTTTTTTCCTGTATTTTCCTTTTGAATTTTTGTTACATCTTAAACTTACATGAAAAAGCCATAAATTTTACCGAAATTTCTTTTTCCATGTTAAATATCCTAGAAAAAACATGTAAAACAAAATTTACATGATTTATTGTGGTAAATTCAGAACGTTATTACATGTAATATTCCTGATTTACCATGGCAAAATTACTGTAATTTTTTAAAGTGTGGATCGAATGTACTAATGCCATCTATCAATAATGTCACATATTATAAGATTTACAGTTTCATCATGTCAATATCACTTGCCGCCCTAGGGAGGAAAAGTAGAACTTTCCTCCCTAGGGAGGAAAAGTACAACTTTCCTCCCTCAAATGAGGCACGAGAGCGGACATCTTTCTCCCTGCTGGGAAAAAAAACTATGCTACTATATATACCTTCAATATATTGCTACATATGATTATAAAGATATTTGATTAACAAATACACCGACTATAATCAGCGGTGGCTGGTGCATATGCTATTACAATGATCAAATTCGTAACATTTTCGTAATTAGGGCGATAACATAATACGAACGTCGATCATTGTAATAGCTCTCCCGGTGACGTATGCACCAGCCGTCGCTGATTCTAATATAAAGTTTTCCATTTTCCTTGAACGGAAGCGCAGCTATTACAGCTCTAGCGGCTAGTCCGGTCTTACACGTCGACAAAAAAAAAGATCTTCTACTACGCTCCCATCGCGGCAAGAGAAAAAGGAACCAACGTCGGCCAGAGATGAGACCGATGGTGGCGGTTAAGGACGACATACGAGTCAAGCTCTCTATCTTCTTGTGCCGGTATCGGTCGCTACACTGACGCTAACGGTCATTGACTCCGTCCCGTGAATACTCGGTCTGGTTGCTGTCTGTAACACCACTTGCTGCGTTAACCACTTGCCACGACATACACCGTACAGCGGGGTACATACAACGTACTTACATACCGTCTTTACTCTGTAACATAGGATAGATTATAGGATTGCGTATTCGTAAATATTACCACCTTGACGAAAGAGCAAAAAAAAGTTATTATAACCTGTAAGAATATACATACTTCTTTTGTTGTTATTCTATTGGATTTTAGGTCATAAATGAAACCTCATCTCTTTGAATTGTTCCTTTTAATTAGCGATGTTTCATTGACAATTTTCAACTTTTTCAAGTTTTCTCAATCTAATAAAATGAAATTAATAACGAGTGATATATACCTTGTTATTTTAACTAAATCATAATAATAAAAAGTAATAAATAATAAATTAAACTGTTAATTATGATATAATTCCGAAATATAGATGTGATTCTTAATGTCTAGGTTAATAATGTTGGCCGGAAGGTTTGTGTCATGTGATAGGATTTTAAAAATAATAAAATAATGAAATATTAATTCGGTGCAAGGAAAGAAAGCAATAAAACTAAAATATACGACTTAGCTGGTAAATTTTTAGGAGTGTCGGTGTATTGCGTCCGGGAGGGTGGTTTTAGCGCGTTACGCTGATGTCAAGGCGTGGTCCCCTTTCGAATTCAACGATCTGGATCCGGTCTCCCAAATTAGGTACTTCGTTCACCCTCGAGGTTCAACTCAAAGCCAAAATAAAGCAGTAGTAGATAACAGTAGTGTAGTAGTAGTAGGTCCTAAGATAGGATCGGATTACTAAACTGATAAAATTAACAAGAGAAGAAGTCCGCTGACCAGTGACCTAAGATGATGCCATTAACAAAAGAAATGCCGGCTTGACGCTGCTGTTATAAAACCCTTTTCAGGAGTATCGATGCAATGGACACAGAACTCCTGGCTGCCCCAGGTAAACAGAAAAATAATGCACTCGATATTGGAAGTTTCTCCCGCGACAAAATCCCACAACGTGGTAACTAAATTTAATTTGCACGGAGCAACTTGAACAGCGCGTCTAAGATGGTGTGTGTCGCCTGTGCGTCTCCCTTGCTTAGCGAGAGGGCGGAAATAGGAAAATACAACGTGAATCAAATAATCACTGACAAACTTAACAATGCGGAATAATTTACACAAAAGAAACGGTTTTAATGAATGAAACTTGAACTAATAATTGAAGAATGAAAAGCAAATTTAACAGGCAATGAATTACTAATTAATTTGGAAATAAATAACGAAAATGAGACATTAAATTTTGCTATCACGGTAAGATGCGTTGTGACGGGCAAGAAGTTCGAAACTTCACTGCTAGATGGCGTTGCAAGGTCTAATTCTTAAATTAATGAAATAAAAATCTTTAAATAAAATCTATAAATGAAGCGATCGCAATCCAACAGCAACAGTATATCACATGTTTTGTAATGTTTCTTGGGTTAAAATTTTAGTTAATTCTACATATAATGAAGGCAACCATATCGTTTTATTAATTTAACAAAGCTAATAGGTACACGTGTCTCACAGTTCTCTTCCATATAATACTGCTTGAAAAACTTACCCTAAAGGTAACGAAACGATCGTAGCAAATAAATTAAAATAAAATGCAAAGGAGAAAAGTTAACTTAAAAAAGTTTTTCACTGAATCTACCCGACTTCAAACCCAAATAAAAAATATCACAAAAAACTATACAGATAATATTGGAAGGCCAATTTTGAAGATAATCAACGAAACACTTCCATATAATAGCAAATTCGTTAAATATATATTTCAGAAATCGCAGTTAAGATGGCGCTTCTTCCATTTCACATCAGTAATGGCACATACGTATCATAAAGCACAACTATCAGAATCAGAGTTATAAAATATTAATCTGCTGTATTTACTAGCCAAACATTTAATAGAAGTTGCGAACATTAAAGCAGCGATTGGTGGCGTGCAATGGCAGCGATGTCAATAAAACTGCTATTTTTTGAGGATTTTAAATATATATCGTCTTACAAATATTATAAGTATGAGGTGATAAATGTGGATGACATAAATGATGACATCTCAACATTTACTCTTGCAAACCGAATTGAAAAATATTCGTATAGCTTACTACAACAAGTATTACTAACTGAAAAGCAATTCTGTTTTAACATAGCAAAAATTGTTTGAGAAATGTTGACATAACAGATAACATTTAATTTTAACTTAAAATATTTATTTAACCTAACAACTTCTGCTTTTTATTTTAATGAATTCTTTTTGGTAGATTTAACATGAAATAGTCGTTTATTTTACTCCGAACACTTATTGCCCTAATGATATTGAATGTTTAAAATAAAATGATCTTAATTATCAAAAGAATGCTAGAAATATTATCAAACTTACATAATTATTTTAACATTTACACTTTGTTACTCTAACAAACATTTTTGTTTGATCATATTTAACCAAAATTGTTTTGTTGGATCTCAATTTTTTTATTAATTATTATTATTATTATTATTAATTATTATGGCTGAGAAATATGCAAGACCTCATACTTGTTCTGGCCAATTTTTGGTTAATCCACCAACAGTTTCGTTTCTTTCCTAAACAAGTTTTTCGTATTTTCGACTAAGCAGTCAGGAATCTCCTCCTTTTGAATATTTTTCATGTTTTTCCAATGTCTTCTACGTCTTTAGACGCAAGTCCTTGTTTGTAGGTTTTTTTTATGTTATAATAAAGCTATAAACACAATGGACGGAGTGCGTTTTGCTGGAATATGTTAAGTTGAAAAAAAGGCCATTAATCTGAAAATTAGAAGACAGAACATGCAGAACGCGTTTCATAAGGCCTTTCTAGACTCATCTTTTGAAAAACTTGTTTTTCAAACTTGGACTCGACTGATAAAACTGCACGTATGTAACTAGTTCTTTGATATACTATTTTAAGATTGTGGAACTTCTCAGAAAGATATAATTGAACTAGCATTATTTTTTTTCTGCTAAATCCTTGGGCTTTTTCAGCAAATTGGCTCCTATGTATCGTCTAAGAGCTTTCTAGGGTAGAATGCACTTAATGTTAAGAAACTAATCAAACAAAAAAAAAACTAAAAAATACAAGACTTCCTTCGCGTCTTATTTTGCTAGCGGTAAATTGGGACAATCTTTTTAACAAGGAGTAAAAAAGTAAAGACTCTATCGTATCACATACTACAACTACAATGCGGTTAAAAACATGAACCATTACAGACTGTGCTCTAATTACGAGTATTCGAACATAAGTTCTCTGGCAAGAAAAGGCACACCCAAGTGTATGGGTACAAGACCAGGGATGAGAAAAAATTGTATTTTTTTCTCCCTTAACCAGCCCATGGGTACGCCACTGGTCTTTTTCGACCTAAAATGTACGGCTGCTAACAAGAAAAAAACCTCGTGTTTATCCGATCTCGATATCTCTTCTCGTTTCTGAAATATTACAAAAAATGTGTTTTTTAGGAAGACTTTGAGTCCCCATTGCACCCCGTAGAACCAAAAAGACGAGACGCTAAAAAAAAGTACTTGTCAAATATTTTTCGGTGTTCTACCATTTCCACCAAATTTTATCAAAATTGGAGAGATACATTTGGGTGCCTTTACTTGTGACTACAACAATTTTATGAACTGAAAGATCTGCCATGTGAAGTAACATACCGCATAGGTAAATGATTCTGTGACGGATGCAACATTGGTATTTTAAAACCATGAAACAGTGAACAAATAACTGAATCTAAACTAAAAGCTAAGATATTTCTCTTTTGTATTAAACTCTTTCATGTATGTCGAACAGAAGCAGCAATCGCTGGCGTCTGGCGTGGGTCTGGAATTAAGAAGTTGAGTTCCCGTACAACGAAACACCTTCGGAAAGTGAAAATATTTTTCAACGATTCTTTAGATCGGGTCCTTGTTATCAAATTTTTTGGTGGAACTTATCTGGCTGCAATAAATTGCAAGAAAACCGTAATAAACGAGTCATATGAAGCGTACATTGACATACAACTTTTATTATTTACATTTATTAAATGAAGTCTACCGAAGTTGTAATATAACGATACCGAACACCTGTATATTATATGGCATTTCATAACTTCTATAATTACATACATACATCAAAACCGTACGAGAATATGGTTGCATACATTTGCCACTTAGCGCTCTAGGTATGTGTGTCTGTTGCAATAGCTCTTCTGGCTGTTATTCCTATAGACCCGACGCGACAATAGCATGCGGTGTTTTCTACAGTGTGACATTAGTATTATGCATTTGCCTGCATCGCTAGTTCTGCGTTTATATCACTGCCAGAAATACATAGTTGCAGAAGACGGCTGTGAACGAATTTCTGTCGGGAGCACACTGACAGGCAAGCAGATACGCGAACAGCTGAATCTCGTTGGACATTGGTTACCCTGTCGAGAAGGGTTTGGCGATATTGCTTCGTCCGTGCCGCTATATAAATCTCGAGGGCCTTTCTTCTAGCAATTCATTGAGTGGTAGGTTAATGGAAATGTACAGGAACGGGCCAAATTCGAATGTAGGTACTTTGTATCGGAGATGTGAAAAAATGAGATAAGCTTGGAATATGCATAAAATCGAATTTTAAATTCATCTTAGCATTTTCAAGGTATTAAAAAAAATCTATTTTTAGTATGTATTATGACTAGAGAGTAGGCAAAAACAAGTTTTTTGCGCCTCCGTCCAGAAACACTCATTTTGCAGTACTTACTAGGCAGGCAAAAATGTCACTAAAGGTTGGCCACACTAGACTCACTTGACAGACGTGTAATAACTTGTCATTAAGCTACTGTTCAACCATGCTAAGATGAACTGGTGTCTTCATTGCACTTATTATTGATAAATAGATAATAAACTAGAAGGAAAATTACAGAAAAAGATTGCCAAGATTGCCTAGATTGATGTGTGCCAACTTATACTGTCAACTCCTAGTGTCAAAATTTCTTTTCTATTTTCAATTCAAAATTAAGATTTGTCGGCCCAAAAAACATTGTGTATCTTACGGCCAGAAACTCTTTTGCGAGTATTCGTACTGATACTCGTAAAACTGTAGTTTCTGGCCTAGTGATACAAATAACTATTGCATGCCTAGTGAGACGACCAAGCGAAAGGACAACATGTTTAGTGCGTACGTGTAAGCAATCATCAATTGTTCAACTACAGATTCATCCAATATGGTGGGCAATCTAATGAATGTAGCCCAATAAATACTAATTATTCATTGATTATCTTACTTAATACTTTTACTTATCATATTTTGTGGTAGACAAAGTACAGATATAAATATTTTATTAATGCATAGCAGAGTAAGGAGGATTAAAATTCCCTTTACATCGGTTTAAGCTTTATATAAGTCTTGATTGTCCTGATTTCATTGATGTTTCATGGACTAAAAAAAAGGCTTAGTTGAACAATTTATATTAATCACCAAACTACAATATTTTACTTAATGCGACGTTTCGGCATACGCATGTCTTCTTCAAGCTATCATAACAATTGATCTTTAGTATTAGTAACTATAAAACGGAATTTAAGTGATAACTTTGTAAAATTGAAACTCAAAATTTTCAAGTTAATATCCCAACAGTCATTGTTCTTATAAACGAAAATCAATATTTACTCTAAGTTTTTTTTTTATACATATTTCATAAGTGTAAATTCTTAATTTTATGTATATGTTATCTTCGATTTAGACAGACGGCTGTTGGGTGTAATGTACATATGTGCGAATGATGTCATCGCTGGTAAATTTCGATTTTGTGTTGCAAATAAACATTGAGGTAAGTTCACTCTAATACATTAATTATGTATTGATATGATTACTATGCAGGTAGCTATAATAGCACATATAAATTTTAGACATATACCTGCGCATGGATATGTAATACGATATACTTGCAACTTAATCTCAACAGAATTTGGCACCATTGTTATTAGAAGCCATGTCTAATATATTTACTTAAAGTTTTCGACGTGTAGGTGACTGGCTATCTATCTATAAACTATCATATTAAACTCTTCAATTTAAACAACAGGGAATCTTTTTGAAGGAGTAAATTACTTTTTTTTTTACTTTTATTAGATATTTGCGAATATAAAACAAATTAGTGCTTGCCGCTATTGCAGGCTATGTTTTCGTTGTTAGTGTTGAAGTAAGTAAAGTAAGGAAGCGACTAGTTTTGGTTGTAAATTAGGATTTATTCAACAAATTTTCAGGATGATCTAAACTTCAAGATACGAAACCCAGATAGCACACAGACGTGATTAAGACGTCAATTAATAATAATTTATCAATATATGACGTAAAAATGACGGCATTGTGCTAGTTGGGAAGTGAACACATCTTTCATAATATGTTTCGCAGGAGGGTATTGATAAAAATATATTTATTATACAAGTTTTTTTTAGATTTGCTTTTCTTTTATAGGAAATGTTTGCATTGTATTGTTTAATGATCGAATGACAATTGTTGGACCAAACGGATTCGTTTAGATCAGCATTACAACAAATAATGATGGCGATATATTTTAATTTGGAATATGCCAAAGAGGTATCCAATACGTTAGAGGTTTTGCAGAGGTATTTTTTAAAAATATATCCAGAACAAGGTAATAAAAATAGAAAAGCGTGCAAGTCAAAACTAAAGTTGAAATGATTTTTTAATGTATCTTGTTAATTAAAATTTAATTTGTGCTTACATTTAACTAAATTTTTATATTTCGAATACAACAGATTCTTATCGACCTTTCCTGGAATATGTTTACTTTTTAAAACAATGCTTATTCTTGCAGTATTTATTGAAATTCTTGTAAACCCTCTGGCATTCAACTAATTAATCCAATTAATTCAGATCTAAATGTAGGACTTAAATAAAAAATTTCTGAATAATAAAATAACCTAATAATCAATTATTTCAAGGTTTTTTGTTGTTATTTTAATTTATATACTAAGCTCATCATTACTAAACAACTTTATTATCCAGTAAGACATTTGTGTCCCTTTCAAAAAAATGCTTTGATGTTTATATGCTCGAAATAGTATTTTCATATAGTTAACTGACCATTATAGATTTGCCCTGCAATGAATGCATTTTACGCATATATATTAAAACTATCACCAAAAAAATGGAGGAAGGTTACCCTAAAAGTAGGAAGCAACTACCTCCTATTTTTGGTGTAAATTTACATCCATTGAGGGGTTTTTACATACTTGTGGAATATTACATGTGCACAGTAAAATTCCTTCTAAATCTGCCAGGAAAGTACGTGAAAAATCCCCTATAGGCGCAAATTTACCCCAAAAATAGAAGGTAACCCAGTTGCTTCCTGTTTTTGGGGTAATTTTACCCCATTTTTTAGGGTGTGGGTAAAGTTTCTTGTTTTCTTTAGAGCGTACAGTAAATTCGCTAGACCAATAAAAATTCCACCATTCCACTTAAAATAAGAAAGTTGACATCAACATTCTGTATACCGAAAATGCCGCTTCGGTGGGACACTTATACAGGGTGATTCTCAATATATGCGACAAACTTTAAGAGCTGATTCCTGAGGTTATTTTGAGCATAAAAGTTCATATGAGTATATGTCCAAAACGGTTTGGTTTTAAAGTTATTGAATGTTTAATAAAAAGTACTAAAAACTATGACTAACACGATATAATATCACAGTTGCTTCTTCAAAAACTATTGTGTTGAGAGGGAATTGTTTATTTGTCATTTCAATATTTGTCAATAGTTGTCAGAGTATTCATTCAGTTTATTGCCAGTTTCTGTTTTCTAAAAATGAATTACACGAATGCTGAGATGTGTGATATGCATTTCGTTTACGGTCTTGCCAATGGAAATTCGCGTGCTGCTAGACGTCTTTATGAAGAACGA
>RXPK01003320.1:0-57674 GCA_004143645.1 Protaetia brevitarsis
TATTGCTATGGTTTGGCACCCGGGTTTCGGCAATTTAAATGTTTTTTATTTATTTCTTATCAGCCTGTCAAAAATGTCAGAGTTTCACTATTCTAGTTTGTTAAGAATTTTATTTATTGTTAGTTTTATTCTTTTGGAGATTCTGTTTTTATCTCATTTTTGTACATTTGCTACTCCTGTTTGTATAGTTTATTTGCTAGTTTTTTTAGAGTTGCGTGTGTGTTCAACGCAGAGTTGTAATTTCATATATATGTGTTACCTTGAGTTCCGGGAGGAGTTATCAGATGAGGGCGTTTGGTGTTGTTTTGATACTGTTACTGGTTATTCGTTTCAGTTAAGATGTGTCGTTTTGGTTGTAAAATCGTCTATTTGTAATTCTTTAGTTAATTAGTTTTATGAGTTGTGCACAATTCATTAAGGTTTTTTTTATTATCGTTTAGAGTTACGGTTTAGAGTTTAATTTTCGTTTTTTATTAGTATTTTCAATTAATTTATTTTATACCTCGGGGAGGTGAGTGAGCTGTTGAGCTTGTTTTATTTTCTTTTTGATTTCTTGTTTCTTTACGTCTTGATTAAATTTAGTTTGCTTTGATTTGTAAACGACGTGAATTTTTGTGGTACTTGAATTCCTTCTAGAATCACATTTTGTTTGCTAAGATTTTGCTTGTCTTTTAATTGTAGATATTGCAGGTTTGTTTTATGCCAGAATCTTATTTAGGTTTTTATTCTCGCAATTTGTTTCAAATGTTTTTTTTTTTTTTTTTTTATAAATTTATGTTGTATTTTTTTAAATACTAGTTTTTTATTTTGAATTGCCATTCAATTTTTGGGAATTTTATGAAGTCATTTTTTGCAACGCCACTATTAATTTTAGTAATTACTCTGAGATTTTAGTATTCTGGCGCCTTTGATTCATTTGCTGAGCTAGGCTAATATTTTGTCATTTTAATTTCCCTTTATTTTATGCTTGGACTATCAGTTTCACAGCAGTATGTACAGTGTCTCAAAATTTATGTCATTGCCTAGGTAGGCGATTCAAATTTCTTCTTATGGAGTGCTTATCGGAGGCTCTTAATTACGCCGATAGACTTCTTTTTAGCTCTATACGTATTATAGCATTTTAGTGGAGAATTTTGCTAAATAACTCATAATTCAAACGTGCTCAGGTCGTGCTGCTTATACAAGGTTAATTAGGAGGTTTGATGCCTACGATTGAATCCTATTGATAACCATTTTGTTAGAAAATATGTTCATTGTCTGTGTGTTACTACATGATATGCTTAAGTGTTAGGAGGTATAAAATATCGATAGTAAAGATAATAGAGGGGGGGTTGAGATATTATTGCTGATTGTTTTTTCTGAATGTTATTTATGTTTTATTTTACAGCACCATATTATTTTCACTTGTTTTTTTTGAATAAAGGATAATTTCTGTCTTTTTCAATAAGAATTGAGTATCTCGATTTTAAATAACAGATTTTACAGATTTCTTATCTAATTATTTAAAAATACTAATGATTATAATTTTTGAATTTGAGTTTTTTTTTGCAGAAAGTGAAGAAATTTGCTGGTTGTTGTTTCATTACCCGAATAGGAAATATTGTCACCACATACCAAATTTATTAAATTAACAAAAAGGTGAATAATGACTTCATGAGTTCAACGTTTTAAACGATAAATGTTATTTACTTCTCTTCAATTTTAAATTTGATTATTTCACTGTTTAGTTGGAAATTTTCGGTTACAAAAAAATGTTTTTTCTCAAATGTTTTTTTATCCACAACTTTTCGTAATTTGATATTTAATTAAATGTTTTGAAAAACATGTTTTCATTTACTATTAATTTTGTATTGTTATATACCCTTGGTAAAAATAAGATACCGTTAGGAATGTTGGACAAAATAAGTAGTAAGTATAATATATAGTTCATATAACAATAACATCTCTAGAAAAGAGTATCAATTTATACGCATCGGATACGTATATACTAATCGGTTCAAGTACCGGGGATCATTTGCGAAGTAATTTGGCCGAATACTTTACCCCCGATTACATTGATGCTTGTAAATTTACAGCTCATACCAAACAAATACAACAAACCGATTTTAAAAACGATGTTACCCTAAGAATTCTGTAAAATGATACAGTCATTTTGCTATAATATCACAATATTTTTTTATAAATCTCTTATTTCGCATAAGAAAAAAATTAAAGAAACGGAAAAATATACAAACGTTAGTAATGTAAGCCATTAAAATGTAAAATAACAAAAGAATTTGTATTCTTTTATAACGGTGGATTTATATTAAAGACAGTTTTTTTTTACATAATTTTATTTATCTTAAATTTTAGATAATATTCCAAAATTTTTCTGTGATAATAATAATAATAATAATAATAATATATGTATATTTATCGTAATAACAATTACAATAAACGTCAACAAAATCACATTCAGAATATATAAATGTCAATCCATTAATAGAATAGTATAGAGTAGATAGTTACAACATTCGTGAACGATAATACTACAACATAATAATTTGTTCATATCAGCTAAAAAGTCTTTGCGGTATGTAAAGGCATTGTTTAATAGTAACATTTCAAAGTTTTTGTAAACTATCTTACGAAGACATTTAGTCTTATACGAAGTTGTTAAACACTTTTATACCCCATGATCCCAAATTCTCGTGGGTTCACTTCGTGGTCGGTAATTGAATTTCTTATTCCGTGTATTGTGATTATGTGGTGTCGAGTTTGTGTAAATTTTTGTTTTATGATATATTTAGCGAGTAATTACATATCGCAGATATGTAAGTATGCGGTGGGCCATAGGTGGCAAAACTAGGAATTTAGGAGTATGCGATCTTACTGCTTCTAGTGCCCTTTTTTGATTCGATCTTATCGACTGCGGAGTAGTCTTATTTCGGACAATTCAGTTTGACTGTAATGTGAGACTAGATTTTACACTAGTGGTTAATTCGTTTTTTTTTTTAGTGTAGTCAGATGTTGTGTTAGTGGTTTAATAGTAGTTTATTAGATCTAAACCATTGATCTGCTTTTTCATTACCGTTTCATTTTTGCTAAGCAACTATCTTTAGTTATAGGTTTTTGTAATAGTGAAGTTTCATGATCAGGCTGAGGTTTTTGCTGGTATCTGGCTCAGTCATTCACGTATATAAAATAAAGTGGCCAGAATGATCTTGGAGTATACAACGCCAATGTTTGCGTTTGATTTAAGTTTTTGATTACTACGTATTGCGTTCGTTGACAGATATGATTTTAATAAATGACGTTTTCACGTATTCCATAATAATATTTATCCAGCATAGATTAGATCACTGTGTAATGCTCGGTCGATCGAGCAGTTAATCGTGTATATATAATCTCAGCTTGTTCCGGTAAAATTCTTGAAATTTCTTACAGAGCATGGTGAAATATTTTACTTCTTAAATCTGCAATACTCTTTTAATATTTATGTTCGTAAATTGATTCCATCCTTTTTTTTTTTTGATGGAGATTCAATGAAATAAAATTTATTAAATTTCGATGTGTAAGGGACTGAAACATGATACCCTTAAGAGGATTGAGGGAGATCGGAGAGAGCGAGTCTGCGTTCGACTATGTCTAGAATGGACACTAATTATACATATGTTTCGTATTATTTAAGAGTACTATATATGCAGATATTATTTAAAAGTATTAAACTGTTTTAGTTGAGAAACAGTGTTTGACTTACAGATGCAATGCTTTCTCAGCACAATTTGACCCGCGAAAAAGCACACACCTACGCTACAGTCATGTATGTAGGTATGTAGTGTCACTACTTATACATAAGTAGAGAATAATACAAATACGCCATGTCAAGTCTATTCCGCGTATCGAGTGTGTGACAGTGACCAATTTGCGATGCGCATATCCACGGCGGCAAAAGTCACCTGCGTTACCCGGGACTTGGCGGCTACAACGGCTATAATGTCCTCGTCGCTCGTCGTCATCTCGACGCGCTGAAAAAGAACGGACATACACGCGCGCACATCGCAGCAGCAACGACGAACGGGCTGGCGGAGAGGGGGGCGAAGCCGAACGTGCAGGCGAACCGGCAACAGGTTCATTGCACCTGACGGAATGGCGAGCGCGGTGAGGTGACGTGTCTACGTTACCGTTACGGCGCGCTAATGGGTTCCGCTAACATCTCCGCCACTATCGCCATCTATATACACAAAACGTATTTACGCGGTGGTAACCGGGAGTCGAGTCGTCTATTTTGCGCATCTGGCGCGCACTCCGATAGGATTTAAAGCTGTATGGACTAGATTAGGTGGACGTCGTCCGTGCATTTGCAAGTTCTCCTGGTAATCTTGGGTGTATGTATATACGTCGCACTGAGAAAGAACGTGTTGTTGCGTGTTGGTTTGGGAATAACGCGATCTATTAGCGATTTCACGAGCGCGCACTTGAACGTGAAATGTGTGCGCGGTCAGAAGAAATGGGGCCTCCCCATTGTCGCACTGCAAGGTTTCTTTACGCAACGTAGAACGTTAGAACGTTAGATTTCTTTAGCTGTGTTACTGTCTCGTGCAAAATATATGAAACAGATGTAATATGGATTCAAAAGCCAACTCTCGTTAATGTTTCATTCCATTTACAGTTTCTTCTTTTGGCAAATGTATTTCACTAGTCTTAAAACTATTTAAAATCTTAATTAAAGAGGATGATACACAGCATAACAAATTATTTCCTTAATTGTGAAAATGATATCATATTGTTATGGCATATACAGTGAGAGACTAAAGTTTAAATACACCGCACAAATATCACTTAAAAAGAAAATAACAATGCTTTATTTTCTTTTTAAGTGAGTATGTAGTTTATTTATAGTTCAAGAAAAAACGCAAACAAAAACTAAACATTTGTTTTTGTCGCATAGTTAAGAGCATATTCGTCAGAAATAAAAAAAATATGCTGCACAAAAGTTTAAATACCTACAATACGGAAGGTAATTGTATTGCAACTGTTTCTTGGGGTTTTCCAAAAAATGTACCATTCCATTTGCTGATCTAGCTACTTACGCATTTTTATTCAATATTAATCCTGTTTTCATCACTGTCAGTCGACTACAAATAAAATAATGGGTAAAGGAAAGCGATAGTATTGCTACTGTATCAGGTAAACATGTTCACCCGATAACAGTACAAAGTTCCATTCGTTCATTCATTCAAGTTAGGGTGGGCACTTGATGACCGGGCACTTGAGCTTGGTGCTCATTGTACCATCCCTATTGATTCTCTTGTGAGTCGTGTTGTACAGATGCTTTTTCAGAGGGCAGTGTCCAGTTACCAACCCAGTAATGGTTTTAACTTCTTTCTTACTGCGCTTGAGTAGGTTATCAGAGAAACTACCATCCCCATCCCCTATCAGCGTTTTGGTATGGAGTTGACCTTCAGTCGACCTCCGTTTCTTTGTACTTTCTTTATCTAACCAGGTCCAGATCTCCCTTCTTGCGGAATCCTTAGTAATCCCACATACGGGCTCTGGACCCATGAAGTGTCTCTTAGAGCCCTCCTTGACTAGTTCATCGGCGATTACGTTGCCCTTTATACCCTCATGTCCCGGCACCCAAATCAGAGACACCGTGTTGTCTCGTGGCGGAGTTCCATGTAAGAAACCTCTTATTTCTGAAAAAAATCGACGGCTTCGTCTAAATTTTGCAAACAAGTACAAGTATTAAGGATGAGGTCTTTTGGAGAATTTTATTTATAGATGAATCTAAATTTAATATTTTTGGCAACGATGGTAGCGAAAAAAATTGGCGCAAGACAGGCACAGCATTTCAATCCTACTGTTAAGCATGGTGGCGATATTTCGATGGTTTGGGGAGCAGTTGCAGCAGCTGGAGTAGGACATTTAGCTTTCATCGATGGTATAATGGACTGCCTTCTGTGGATAGCTTAGGTCTGGGAAGAAATTGAATCTTCCAGCAAGACAATGACCCCAAGCACACCGCGCGTTTGGTGAAGAATTGGTTATTGTATTATGTTCCACGTCAGCTCTATAGTCCTCCCCAACCCACCAGACTTAAACCCAATCGAACACATTTGGGAATTATTGGCTGGAAAAATTGCTCGTGCAAATTCAAAAAGCAAGCAATTCTTTAAAAAAGCTTTAACAAAGGCCTGGTCGGAAATCACGATATCCGAAACAGAAAAGTTAGTTTTATCAATGCCACGTCGTCTAAGGGCAGGTATGGAAGCTGTTGGGGGGAGAGGGGAGAGGACCTACCAAATATTAATTTAAGTTTACTTTTTTCAATTTGATTAAGAATAGCTAAAAAGATTTTCGATTTGTATTTAAATTTGTTTAGTTTTTGTTACTGTTTATTCTTGAACTATAATTAAACTAAAGGAAAAAAAGAGAAGAAAACAAGGTCTTGATCCTCACAAAATTCTTTAATGTATCGCACGAACGATTTCGCTCTAGCCGAGCATCCTCAGGTCAGAATTGGAAATCAGTTTAAAAATAGTCCAGGTTTAAAAACAAAGATTAAGAACATATAATATATATTAAAATATATAATATATATTAGTATATATAATATATGTGGCTACATCTTTTTAAATAATCTTCAAAGTGTCGTTTGTTTAAGTATTTTATTGTCTCTTTAGTGTCTGTTCTTCACATATTTTACTTATGTCTTACTTTTTACATTGCACTTTCTAATTTTACTTTGTAACATGTTTTTTTTTTTTAAATACGTTGCATACATTACATACATATGGAATTTTTATCATTAAAATATGCTAATTTTTTTTTAGGGGCTAGATTGCGTATGTCTAGGAACCCCTAAATTTATTTTGACACCCACACGTAAAAAAAGTCATGAATCTACAAAAAGTTAGATGACATGATATCCAAAAAAGTTATTTGAAAAAATTGCTTAAAATTCAATTCTGAAGCTGTATGTAAATTTTAGTAAACATATTAAAAAATAAAATAAAAATCACGATCTTTTCAAATTTTATTTAATTGCACTATATATTTTCATTTTAACAAACAAAAGTAACTTTTCAGTAAGTGCTAACATTACCACCCATACTCAATTATCGCGCTATCCCTCTAGACATCGCCTTTTTTGCTAATTGATCTGCCCTCTTATTACCAATTATACTCACGTGAGCCCTAGTCCAAAATCGTAAATTTACGACGTCCAAAAAAGTGTTATACTCCCGTGACGCAACATATCCCGAGTATCTAATAACAAATCAACCGGATTTTTTAAATTCCTTAAATTTCCTTTAATATACATAAATTGCCAGTTATAATTCACACGTCCCATATAAATTTCCAGTCGCACGTAATTCAACGTACCACCTGATGCATTGCAACTAATTCTGCTTCAAAATTATCAGATTTGATCCTGAATGTTAAAGTCTTGATTATATATTCCAATAGCCCTATTATAAACAACAAAAGCCGCCCGCGCATCACCCTCACTTTTCGACACATCCATAAAAATTTCTAAATCCTCTCCAAAAGTGCCTATAAATTTGTTGTAAAGTAATACTTTTTAATTCCACGGGATAAATTAAGCCCCCTATATCTAATACTCGCCTTTCTAAATCACCTGGCTTTAATCTAATTCCCGTCATCGTAATTAAACCCTCAAACCCTATTTTATTCGCGTCCCTACGAAATTTGTGTTCCCGTAAATCTGATAGAAAAATACTCGAAATAACGCACGCCGCGTTTACCGAAATAGATAAAGACAAGTTCGCGGCCTTAATCGTTAACCGCGCCACGATTATTTCTTTTGTTTATTTAATTTTATAGCGCCCTCGCGTATAACATTGCCGATTCTAAAGCGTCCTTGTAAATAGCACCTGGCGTGTTACCGTTTAAACACCACGTGACTCTAGCCGATACTGTAATTTTATTACTTATTTCCACAGAGCCATTTATAATGTGCTTAGCTTTATTGAAATCTTTATTTTGACATATTTTTTTTTTTGTTTTCATCGCATACATTATTACAGATTCTGCCAGGTGCATCGACCTCACCGTGACACGTTCATCAGGTTCATCCAACTTTTACCAGAGCTTTTAGCGAATAATTTCCCCACGTTAAAAACCGAAATACCGCCAAAAGCGAAGCATTTACAAAGCCATTCGTAAGATTAATGCGCACCGCTAAATTATAATCTAAAATCACGAAATTGACGTCGTAAATTTAAGATTTTTGACAGATTTATCTGTGCCAAACTCAGGTTCGTCTGTGTCATGTAAGATCGTTTACAAATAAATAAAACCTTTGAGAATATCATTTGTTAAATGAAAATGGCATATGTATTTCGTTGCGATTTTATCGCAAGAGCTTTATTTAAGTAGATCTGACAAAATGAAAAATAATTATTGATTTACGAACTCGCGAAAGACTTATGGGTAGGCAAGTATTTTATGACGTGTTTTTGATTGTTTAAACATTTTGCTAGATTCCTTAAAACTTACACATTTTTGCAATACATATATGATTGTGAATTCTATAAGATTAAACAGATATGCCTTGACAAAAGGCAGAATCCCAGAATCCCCTTTAACTTATAAGCTAAAGGGGATTCTAGGAATATAAGAGAAAACTATAGTTTTCTCTTATTTGCATGCTTAATTTGTTCCGTTTCTGCAAAACACTAACCTCTAACCAATTTGTTCCATCATATTCATTTGTTTGTGTTCCTTTGTTGCTAGGCGAACAGCAATGTCTCCATTGCAATGATTGTGTGTTTGTCATAACATGTTTCTATGTGTAGTCGTAATAAGCACAACATACATGTTTATATGTATGTACCATCATGCTTGCCAACTGCTTCGTGTTATACAGGCGAAGACATCTTTTTTTTTCATACATATTTTTACATATATCTGTTAGGATAGTGGCATTCGTTTTGAGAAATATTATTAGATATTATTCACGTTGAGACAATTTTTATCTTGAAAAATTTGCATTATTTCTTATTTTATGAGACACTAAATCTAAGTGGGATGTTAATCGTGAGAGCTTTTGTGGTAAAAGCTCTTATTCTACCTACATATCCTTAAAGAACACGTATTATTTCAGCTTGAAAGGACACACCTTGATACTTAATAGATATGGCTCGACACATATATGCTACATGCAATAGTATACAAGTAAATAACTAAATATACACACTTAATAGCTTGTATTCTACATACAATATTTGCACTTGAAACATAATCCTATTTATATCTGCCTATATCTAACACACACGTTCTAAATACGTTTGGCATTTCCGTACTACATAAATATTGTAATAAGTGAGCCTGTACCAGAAAGTAACAAGAACACAAGATATTAAGAAATCTACTGCCATAAAGGCCTAGACTATTTATACAGAGTATTCCAAAGAAATGGTAAGTGGTTCATTAAAAGTTTATAATGTTCTATTATTTACTTCTATTATTTACTTATCTTTGAGATGAAATGTGAAATACTTTAATCAAGATATCACTTCCGGTTGACTGGAAATGGACATCAACTTTATTATTTTAAATAGAATGAACCACTTACGTGGAATATCCTGTGTTTCCCTAAATAATGAAACTAAAATAGAAAAAAAAAATGAAAATAACACACTTTCTAAATGCAAAAATCTATTTTTATATAACATCTCACTTATTTTGCTTCTTTTTTAATGCAGTTTTACGACACTTTTGGCAAGTTTTTAAATATAGAGAGGAATTTTCATGAAATCACATCTGGCATATTATGTATTGCAACCAATCAACCAAATCTCAAATCTCTTTTTTTTGAGTGCTGTTGTAACTGTTTCCACCTGGAATTTTCTTTTTCGAAGAATACTTTTTTTCTAAAATGTTCTTTTTGGGCGTATTCATTCTTATATGTTTGGTTTTCTTTGCGGCTGTATTTTCCACAATCGCAATGTCTCAATAGAGTGACAACAGGTTTTTCTTTGCAGAAACGAAGAGTTGGGGTGTGGGGTTAACCTACACTGAGAAAAATGGGCTAAGTAAAGTGTTTACTTGATAAAAAATTATTTATAGATAAAGTTTTACTTAGAACTATTCTCGTTAATTAATACCTGCAACTAAACCCAGTTTCCTGAATGCAAGTTGTTACTGTAAATAGTGCTTTTATTAACGGCTATTACACAGCGTACCTGACAAATTTGTGCTAAGTAACGTATTACTTATGACTACTGGTACTCTATCTAACTACAGCACATGGTTAGTAGAAGTAACAACAATGCTGATCGCTATTACACTCATGTATTTTCTTAAATAGGTAACAATTTGCCACAACTACGATTATTTGAGTTTTGCTACCACCCCGTGATTGTTTTACTATTCCTGATTGGCTAATGCGGCGGAGTAATAAAATAGTCTCCGAGACTGCTACGCGCGCAAGCGCGAGCTAGCGTCAAGTAAGAGTTACGGACGTGGGAAAAGGTCGTCGAAAAAGAGTGGCCAAGGAGTACGGCCATTGTAGGCCAGTTGGAACGCAAATATATTAAAAATACCGAGTGGGTTAACTCAAGGCCCTATCCGTATAAAGAATCCCAGCGAAAGAAGAAGTACCGAGCCTATAAGCAATCGAATGTTTCAAAATTGCAGTTTTAAACCACGTGGTGGGATATTTGAATTCCCCATCATTGTGATAATATCTGCGCCCGCTGGTGAAGTTAAAGTGTGGATGCCGTCGCTAGTGATCCGACAGTCCAAGTGTCATCTGCAGTTAGGGATACCTCGACGAAGTAGCCGTTTTCGAGGCGATCACCGGACATAACCGCAACGTACACCGACAGAGGATCAACTCGCCGAGACAACGCCCAGTGTAAAGAACCAACAGAAACCGCAAGTTTACCGCCTAGGTATATTATTTCTTTGTTTGTTATTAGATGTAACTTCAAAGCCATATTTTGTCCTTTGTTTAGATTTCAATAATTTCAATAACTAAATAACGTTTCAAGGGGGGGCCCCATTTACCTTATATTTTATTATTGCTTTGTTCATGTTTTCATTATTAAGGAATATATTTTGTGAGTCATTACGTTGTAAATTGTTTAAAAAAAACTGTTGTTAAAGTAAAACCAATATCTTTCATTCATATCAGGTAGTCACTGTATTTGTCCTATACAAAATAAAACTATTACTAATAATACTGCTTTTTATTTAAATTTATATTAAATATTCACTAAACTTCCTCGTTTCCTGCACTAGAAGTTGAACAACAAATTTAAGGTAAGTATATTGTATATTTATAGCAAACTATTACCTTCTATATATCAGGTATTTAGTGAACGTGTATTAATGATACTCTTTCCTTATCACAAGTAATCTAAATAGCTTGTATTACTTATGAAGGTGTGATAGCTGTTATAGAATAGTTTACTCACAGCAATACACCTACTACTTGACAAGGGCAAATTTTTACTTACTCCAACTACATATATTCTTTGGCTCAACTGCTTCAGTTTAATTATCATAAGTAACTCCATAAGTTACCGGTATGAAGCAGACCGTAAGTAACTTAGATTGCTTCTTGTTAGTATCAGTATTTAGGATCTCTTTTTTACTAATGCTAAGTAATTTGTGCTTTTGTCCCCAATCCAGCTGAACTTTTTACTTACGATAATTGTATTTTTATTTGTGCTTATTAAATTTTTTTTCAGTGTACTTGACGCTAGCCCGCGCTTGCGCGCGTAGCAGTCTCGGGGACTATTTTATTACTCCGCCGCATTAGCCAATCAGGAATAGTAAAACAATCACGGGGTGGCAGCAAAACTCAAATAATCATAGTTGTAGCAATTGTTACCTATTTAAGAAAATACATGAGTTAATAGCGATCAGCATTGTTGTACTTCTACTAACCATGTGCTGTAGTTAGATACAGTACCAGTAGTCATAAGTAATACGTTACTTACCACAAATTTGTCAGGTACGCTGTGTAATAGGCCGTTAATAAAAGCACTATTTACAGTAACAACTTGCATTCAGGAAACTGGGTTTAGTTGCAGGTATTAATTAAGGAGAATAGTTCCAAGTAAAACTTTATCTATTGTAAATAGTTTTTTATCAAGTAAACACTTTACTTAGCCCATTTTTCTCAGTGTAATTTAAAAAAATCCGCCCGATTTGTTACTGGGATTGAAAAAAATGAAAAAGAGTGTTTCGTTATCAGTTTTCATTCGCTCTTTTTCTTACATAAACCGCTCAATGTATTACATAATAATATCCGTTCGTTGCGGTTGTATGGAAAGAAAGTAGCCTAGCTGCATCTCTTTCAGCGAAAGGGGCAACTTTCTTTCTGCATACGGACACGGAGAGAGAAAGAACGGAGCTCTGTCCGTATAGAACAGAGCATAAACACACACATGTTGTGTAAGCATATTATACACGCCACAACACGGCCCCGCATAACGGACCGGCTTGTCGCCGCGATCTAGCGGTCCACCACATCGCGGACGTCGTTGGTCGGTGAGCACGCAGACCGATCACGTGACAATTGCAGTCTCGTTTGTATGTATGTATATATGTATTTTCGTGTGGCAATACGGGACGATGTTTGTTTTGTTTCTTTTATTATTATACGTAAGCGCCGTTTTTATATGTTCTGTGTTTTAATTGAATATTATTGAATGATTCTTTAAACAAAAGAAAATATTTTTTTTTGGGGGTATACCCTTGTTCCAAAGAAATTGTTTGATATTATAATATTGTGTTATCCGCGTCTCCCAACTTCTTTTAATTTGCATTTCTTATAGTATGGCAATATATCCAAGTATTAGTTGCCTTCATTGTTGTGGAGTCCCGCAATGCTCTATTTTGTGTCCTATTTTGTTTACAATTTACGCAAAATTGTTACGCTGATAATTAGAGACCGGATTATATGCAAAGTGCGTATATTTTAATTTTTGCATATCTTTAATTATAGTCTATATGTAGACGTATTACACTAATTGAAGTTAATTAGCGCTAATTAGTGATTGCATATATTGCATATTTAGGCATTTCTATGCATATTTTTACAAAAGTTGCATATATTACATATTTAAGCTTTTTCTTATCCTTTCTATTAGTAAAAATTCCTAATGTAGATCGACAACCGACAACCGACAATTCTCAGAACGATAAATCTTTTACATTGGTTTCTCTAATACTTTTTTCCAAGAACTGCACGTGTTTAATTACGCCTAGCAGAAGGGATGTGGTAAATTACTATTATTAATTCCAAATAAACTATTCATTCATTGAATATCTTTGAGCGAAACAGCATGTAATTGTGTTACGTTTTTAAATACTGTGCGTACATACAATGAGTATAGCCAACAAAATTTCTTTATGGATTAAGCCATATTCTGAACTGGTAAAGGATGGCGACAAAATATTTTGTCGAGTCTGCAGTAAACTGGTAAGTTTAATTTTACTAAAAGCTTTACAATTGTTTTTAAATTCTTTAACTTTTGATATAAAATGATAATTGTTGTTGTAGGTGTCTTCTGAGAGAAAATACCTGATTGATCAACACGCTAAAACTTCATCACATATTGGAAAATGTGAAAAACTCTATACGTCAATGTGTAGCATCAACTTCACGAAACTCAGAACAAGAAGAATATAATACGGATCTGTGTAAAGCATTAATTTCGTCTAACATACCATTATCAAGATTAAACAATGTTAATTTGAAATCATTTCTGCAAAAATATTGCAAACATAATATACCTGACGAAAGTACCTTACGAAAAAATTATGTCACATCTTGTTACCAGCAAACAATAGCAGAAATTCAACAATTGGTAGGGAATAATTTTATTTATATCATGGTAAATGAAAGTACGATAAGTGTGGCCGTATATTGCCCTTTGTTAATAGGATTCTCATGAAGATATTGTAGGTAATCATATTTAATTTATTGTAAAGAACTTCAAAAAACAAATAATGTGACAATTGCCCAATTCGTTCAAGAAGGTTTATCAAGTTCCTTTTTACCTGAAAGTATACCTTGTGAAAGAATTTTACTAATGTTGTCCGACGCTGCACCATACATGATAAAAGCCGCGCAAATTTTTTTTTTTATATAGTAACATTATTCATACCACTTGTTTAGCTCATGGGTTCAATCGCGTAGCCGAAGACATTAGGAATCAATTCTCTTTGATTAATGACTTAATTGGCAATGTCAAAAAAGTATTTTTAAAAGCACCTTTACGAATCCAATTTTATAAGGAGCGACTTCCCGGTGTTAAGTTGTCTCCTGAACCGATTATTACGAGATGGGGTACATGGCTAGGGGCTGCATTTTTTTTCGCCGATAATTTTGAAGGAATAAAAAATGTAATTCTTGAAAATACTGCTGACTGCATTGCTCTAAAAAACTGGAAAAAGATAGTAACATCAACAGAATTGCTACAAAACCTTTTGTATATTAAGTCAAATTATAGCTTTGTTTCAAGTTCCATTCGTAAACTAGAAACGCAAGGGATGTCGCTCTCGAATCAGTCGAAATAGTAGACGAATTTGATATGCTATGTAAGAAGGTTAAGGGTACAATAGGTAATTCTATATACGATAAATTTAAAAAAGTGATAAATGAAAATGCGGGGTATTTGAAATTTTGGAAGGTGAAACAATAAACGATTTCGACTTTAATTTTAGTTTAGAATGTATTGCAGTAAGTTAAAAATTGCACCAATTACATCTGTGGATGTTGAAAGAAGCTTTTCTATTTCGAAACATATGTATTCTGATAGAAGATAAAACTTTCTTTTACACAATTTTGAAAAACATTTAATTATAAATTGTTTTAGAAATATGTTGTGAAAAAAATTTTGTGCAATAAAGTTAATGTTTAAATTTCTACTCTTATTTATTTTATGTAAAAATTTTACATATTGTCGCAATTTTTTTGCATATATGCACCAGGTTTATGCATATTTTCCCAAAAATCGATACATATATATGCGCATATATTCCAATTTTTCTTTGCATATAATCCGGTCTCTACTGATAATACTCAATTACGTGGCTTCTTTGATCTGTCGGACTAGCATAGAGCTATAGATGATATTAAAACCAATCTTACATCTCCTTTCAACAAATCATGTGGTCGCTATTAATTATCAAATCCAGCTAAATATTGGCAATTTTTTTCCGTTCTGTCAAAAGTTCTTTTCAATAGCATATCATGGTGGAATGAAAGTTTTGCTAACTCCCCAAGATGCAGATTTTCAACCCTCAGACACCATCGAGAATGTCAAAGCCAAAATCCAAGACAAAGAGGGCAGGAAATCGTTTACATTAATAATTTCTACGAATATCGAATATGGTTGTCGCAAATTTTGTTCACCTTCGAAACAAAGGGGTTTTTCAAAAATCATCATAAGACAAAATATTCTTAGAATAAGCCAAGGAATAACCCCTTGAATTTTTGCCACATGTTTATCTAATACCTTGTATATTATACGGAGTGTAATAACGTCTCAAGTTATGTCATCAAGATAACTTAAAATATAAAGTACATATATCAACAAAATATCAATTGAATAAACTTAATTCTTTAAGTCAGCGTAACAAAGTAACGTCAACAAGTTATATCTATATTTAGATAAAATCTGAATTAACATCTTAATACGAAAACATCAATAAGGAAATCGATAATATTCCAACACCAATTCATTTTACCTGTATTTATACATGCGTCAGCTAGTAATAACCTATCGTAGCAACTGTTATTTCATACGAAAATAAACAGTACAGTTACAATCCAGTGTTTATCTTGCCACTTTACTGTATATGCCTACTCGAAGCAGACACCTATGGATACAAATCGATGCAATTAGCATCAGATACTATTGATGAGGACCAATCTGTTGTGCGGCCGTCGGTTATTGCTTCGATCGACTTTAGAACTTGTAAATTGAACCTCGTGCTAGGTGCCGAAGCGCCTAATTTGATTATTACAATTTGCGAGCGCCTCATCATTCTAGCTGACGTTGGGATCACTTAACGATCGGATAGGAAATGTGAAGGGAATAACTTGACATATGTACTAAGTTTGTGTGTATATAAATATTTGTTTTTTTATGTGTATAATAATTGCTTGTTTTGCTTATTTTCGTAGTCTTGTACATACATACAGAATTTCGTATGTGTTCGTTTGTTAATACCACTTAAACTCGTCACTGATAGGGAAAATAAATATATACAGTGTCTGTGATTCCTCGTGCATATTTTCGTCTAAAAGGATTGTAACATCTTTCTACATTGATTCAAAGTAATCTGCTTTATTCCAAAGAAGTGGTAGGTTTGAATGGTAAATAGATATTTCTTTCCAAACAAAGAATTATTTTTTTTTTAATTAGTATATTAGCAGTTGACAGAATTAAAAATTAATATAAAAGATACCACTAAATTGTCAACACTACGTATCCAAGCGCATCATTGTCAATAATAGATATCAGGTGTTTTTTATCGTACATCATGACTTGCTATCTATTATCCAATAAATAATATACAATGTGGCGCAAAAGTAATGTCGTAATTTGAATTGGCTGCCATTTTTGCAGATGGCGCCAAATCTCACCGTGTTTTGACATTTATAATGTAGATATATAGAGAATTAGTTGTCAACAAGCCATGGAGCGATACGCACTTCCAGAACGTGCCCCAGTGACCAACTATATTTATTTCATATTTTATAAATATTTAAAAAATATTAAATCTTTCTTGAGTATTAGTTATATTATATAATATGCATAAAATATATTATAAAAATATATTAGAAAACATTTAAAAAATATATATGTTATGTAGCATTATAATTATTTTATGCAAATGTTTTCTAAATATATTTTTCATAACTCTGCAAGAATATTTTGCTTTGTATTTCTGTAAATATTTAATTCATATAATAAAAAAAGATTGAATTTTTGCTTTTGTACATTTAGTGCGTAGGACGAATAATATAAAATGGGTAAAATATGCATACGTATTAAGTACGTAAGTACGTATTTAAAATGATAGTTTAAAGATTAAATTAGATAATATATATCTAATATGATTTAATTAGTATCTAAGTTGAGCGCTGTAACTTTTCTATTAATATATCTGCGTTTTGTATTATATTATTTGTAAGTTGCGAACGTCAACACAACACCTCTATTCATTACGGTGCCGGTGTTATATGATTTAGTATTCTTTATGCGTCTATGGATTAGGTACGTAGAATGCATACGCGCACGTGCGTATCATCAACGTGTTCATTCGTTTGTTCGTTACATGTTATAGTTTATAATAGTATACGATTAGGACAGATTAGGGTTGACTGTGTAATTAATTGTTGCGGAGTGTGTTTTAGTTTTTGTGGTGACTACGAGGTAAGCAAAACTTTGAACATGTCATGGCATTTATAAGATAATTGGAATGTCAATATCGCTATGTACAGAAATCGTTTAATAATATAATTGTAGGAATTTTATGCATCATATATGTACTGCACCTACCAGATAAATTGCTAGTTGATTTGCTTAAGAGATTCATCTCAGTAGATAAGCATCATAACCTCAAATAGAGGTTAGAATACGTCGTGTTGTTTTATTGTTTGTACGTAGAATGTTTTTCAATATTATGAAATAAAGTAAAAAAAGATCGTAAGTATTAGAATGTAGCTACCACTCCAATTATTGTAAATGCTCCAAATGTATTAGTAGGTGTTGATAATGTGTGACGATGTATTATTCATGGTATGATCTAATACAATTGGCATTGTTTTAGAGCCACACGGAAACACCATGAGGTGCCACTACCGAAGATATGAAAATAGCCATAGGGTGTACCTGGCACCAGCCAAGGCTAGACTTAAAATGAGTATTTTTCATTTTTATTGCTTTTTCAAATAAAATGATAATAAATACGTTTGTTTTTTTTAGAACACTTCAATTAAAAAATAGTGATTAATTTGATAAACTTCAGTATGCCTTAAAAGGTGCCAGAATTATCGATTATTAACTTGTATGGTGAGTGTGAAAAAACAAGTTCTTGCCTTTTAGACAACTCTATGTATGTTTCCAGTTTTCATTATCGACGTTATACATTCTAAATAACCAAGAACAATTTTAGTTCATTTTGACAAATTAAATAGATTGCATAAAAAATCTCAATTTTCATATAAATATTTTACAAAAAAATATAGCGCTTACATTCATTTAAAATATTGAATAAATATTTTAATTGAATATTTTATCTATATTTTAGAAAAGATATGAAAATATATTCAAAAACCTCTCACGAAAAATATTATTAAAATATTTTTAAAAATATCTATGTAATATTTCTAGCTGTTAGGGTTGAATCATTGTTACTGCTTATTCGACAAATTTTACCATAACAAATATGATCCGTTGACTAATGTACGTCCAGTATTTTTCTCACAATCAGTGTAAAAATACGATAAAGTAGTATTACTGGTAGTATAATCAAGAACCCTGTCTATCCAAAAATGTAATGTATGTTATTTCAATTGCCTATCAGACCATTGTTTTTCATCCCCCTTAATAGATGCACTCATTCCTCTTTCACGTTTCTTATTTTGCTGGTTTACCATCTTGCATATCTGTATTTGAGGTCCAATTTTTTTATCTCAATTATTTATAGAGGTCTCATCTTCTACGCAATTTTTTTAAAATTCGACGAGAAATGACTATTTTATGGTCAATATGCGGTAGAAGCACCTTATATGAAACACAATGTAATTGTAAGTTTCCTGAACTAACACGACTTTGAACTTTCGTTTATACTTCATAAAAGAATTGTAAGTATTTATTTACCAATCTATCACGATGTTAAGATTAATGATCGTCTTTAAACCATGTGTGAAAAGCTTTTGATAGCTGTGCAATACTCAAGTTGTTAATGTGCTATTCTTGTATATTTTTGAATCGAGTGTTTCCTTCTCATCAATTATAAGTAATTTATGATCCTGTTTATTGTGTACGGAATACAAATATATCTGTAACTAATTAAAGATCAAACGGTTATTATTATATGGATGCTTCATCTCCAATCGAACTATTATCTTAGCATATTTAAATTATTAACTGGTTTAAAACAAGAAATAAAGTACACATTATATTTCATATACCTATTTATATCCCATGAATAAGTGAATCAATTTTCTTCGTTTTTTCTATTTGGAACTATTATACTGGTTACTAGTAGGAGGTATTAATTCATATTAGACAATGTGTTTGTTGCTATTTTAATGTGTTAAATTCTGTTGCGCACTCTGCTACAATTTGAAAATGGAATATCCGAAATAACTTACCTGCATGTTGGAATTAATACAGCGTTATATGTTGAAAACCCACTCAGACGTTGGAACAAAAGGCTCTTGGTTTTTCATATTAAGAAAAGCAAAAAAAGGTAATACAACCATGAAAATAATTGGCTTCTACAGAAGATGACTAAGACAAGAAAGTAATGTTTTATCTCAATAAGTAAAATATACATTGAGAAAAAAGATTCTCTTACACAAGGAAATACATATATTTGAAAAAAAGTATTTCACGTAAAGAAATCTTATTTGAATTAGATATGGTAACTTAAGACTAATATCACTGTTTTCTTTGAAACCATCAAACTATTTCTTTAAAATAATATTTTTTATTCCGATAAATTACCTTACCAGCAAAAAATATTTGTTTAGATACAGTGTGTTTCACTTTTCATGGGGACACCTAAATAACTTTTTTATTTTGAAAGCAATCAATATAAAATTTTTATCAGTTATGTAGGCCACGACAATGCATCTTTTCATATGAATAGAGTTTTTATAAAGTCCAAAATCTAGCCAACTACGATTAAAATAAAAAGTTAGCGTTTCAAGTCGGTCATAGTAGCGATTAAGATAGAGCAAAAAAGTATTAAGAAAAGTTATTACAAAATCACTCAAGAACTCCAAATACCAATTTCTCTGAAAAATTGTAATTTTACATTTCTCCATTTTTATGCCATCAGCAGATGAATAATTTGTTTGCAATAATGAGAGTGCCATGAAACAGAAAACGATTCGCAAATTTTATTCAAGTATAAAGAACAAAATTATAGCAACAATTAACGGACAATATTTTAAATAGGATCCTTTTCACTAAATTACGTTGAAGACGGATAATTTTTCCAATCGTCTTTTGTGATTCAGCACAACTCGTCGTAGTATTTCTGGGGAAATTTCTCGCAGGCTTGTCGGATTCTCTGACACAGTTCCTGTTGTTTGAGGTCTTGATGCATACACAACATTTTTAATATTCCCCAAAGGAAAAAGTCAAGTGGTGTTAATGTCAGGCGATCTAGGAGCCCACTCTATTAACGGGCTATTACGACCTATCCATCTTAACGAAAGTTCTCGTTCTAACCATGCTCCACTATTCTTGCGTTATGAACCGGGATCCATCTAGCTGGAAGTACAAATCCTCGCCTCTCATCCAGTGGTAATCATCAAGCACATCCATTAATTCAGTATTTAAAAAATGTAAAAACCTTTCTGCATTTAGCGTGTCAAAAAAAAAAACGGGCCAATGATTCGTGCATTTAAAATTCCGCACCACACATTAATTTTCTGTGAATATGTCTTTTACAGTTGATGACCCAGTTTGGTTTTCTGTTGCCCAGTATTACAGTTCTGGACGAAACTACACCGTTAGTAGTAAATGTAGCTTCATCACTAAACATAATTTTTTTCAAAAATTCCTCTGTCATTTAGATAATTACCTTGAGCCCATAGACAATACTCCATTCTTCTATGGAGATCTCCATCTTCAAGAGTGTGTAAATATTTTGGCTTATACGGTTTCAATTGTGACGACGGAGACATCTCCAAATTTTAGAGTAAGAGATATTTAAATTTCTAGCCATATCTCGTAAACTCGTGTGAGATTATTACGATACGCTGCTAATATTAACTGCACTAAATGGTGTTCTCGATTGTTCAATCCTCGTGGCGTGGTTTAGTAACATTTCCAGTAGTGTTGAAAATATTATTCAAGTATGCAACAGTTCGATGACGGATGGGTGGACGTTCAGGGTGCCTCGCGTTAAACTCTCTAGCCGCCTCTCGGGTAGAACGTACATTGTCACCAACAAATTCGAATAATTTCTACTTTTTCAGTAATACTTAAATGTTCTATCGGCCATTGCTTAGCAAAGTTCATAGTTGCAACTGAAGTAAACTGTTTTATGAATTGACGTTTGATGTTTGACGTTTGAACTGATGAATCGTTTCTTGTTTCATGGCACTCTTATTATTGCAATAACAAAATATCATCTGCTGATGGCATAAAAATGGAGAAAAATGTAAAATTACAAATTTTCAGAGAAATT
The DNA here is from genome assembly GCA_004143645.1 of Protaetia brevitarsis. Classification (NCBI taxonomy): domain Eukaryota; kingdom Metazoa; phylum Arthropoda; class Insecta; order Coleoptera; family Scarabaeidae; genus Protaetia; species Protaetia brevitarsis. Next base: position 21,409 of record RXPK01003320.1, read on the forward strand.
TGGTATTTGGAGTTCTTGAGTGATTTGTAATAATTTTCTTAATACTTTTTTGCTCCTATCTTAATCGCTACTATGACCCGACTTGAAACGCTACTTTTTATTTAATCGTAGTTGGCTAGATTTTGACTTTATAAAAACCTATTCATATGAAAAGATGCATTGTCGTGGCCTACATAACTGATAAAAATTTTATATGATTGCTTTCAAAATAAAAAGTATTTAGGTGCCCCAGATGAAAAGTGAAACACACTGTATACAGATGATCTCTCAATATATCGACAAACTTTAAGCGCTGATCCTGGGGTTTATTTGATCATAAAAGTTCATAAGAACATATGTCCAAAATCGCTTAGTTCTAAAGTTGTACAATGTTTAATAGTAAGTTAACATAATTAATGTTTTTATTATAAATTAACAAAATAATTAGTAAAACAAAATTAACTTATACTAACTGTTGAAAATGACCGCCCCCAACTGCAATACAAGCTTCCATCCTCCGTCGTATTGACTGGCGAGCCTGTTCTAAAATACCAGGGGTATTTCGAATTGTTTGAAAAGCTGCGATAATACGATTTCTCAGTTCATCGACATTTTCAATGGGAGTCGTATAAACTGATGATTTAAGGTGACCCCAGAGAAAAAAGTCTAAAGAATTTAAGTCTGAAGACCGAGGCGGCCACGGTTGAGGACCTCCCCGTCCTATCCACCGATCTGGATACGTATTGTCCAAAAACTCGCGAGCAACTAAACTAAAATGCGCTGGAGCACCGTCATGCATAAAATACATTTGTAATCTTAATTGCAACGGAACTTCTTCCAGCAGTAGTGGTAGCTCCTCTTCAAGAAAATTGCGGTATACCTCGCCATTTAACCGCATCGGTAAAAAATGTGGACCTATCAAGTGATCTCCAACAATTCCGGCCCACACATTGACAGAGAATTGATGTTGATGACGGGCATTCACTAGTTCGTGCGAATTTTCTTCGGCTCATTATGTGATTATTATGAAAATGAATAATCGCGTTTCTAGAGAAAGTAGCCTCGTCGGTGAAGAATATTTGAGCCAAATAGTCAGGATTTTGTGCCATTTTGTGTTGCATCCATTGACAAAAAGCCACTCTTTGCGGAAAATCTGCCGGCAAAGGTGCCTGCACCCATTGAATGAGATACAACAGTTGATCTTTCAATATTCTGTGACCTGACTAATGCTTAAAGCAAACACAATTTTTCTGGTGCTTGTAGTAGGATGTTCCTGAATTTTATTTAGTACCATTTCTTCACCTTGTGGAGTTCTCACTGTAGATGGGTGCCCGTTATCAGTCGTCCGTTTTTTAAAATTTTCCCGTTCACTAAGACGTTGGTGAAACGGGCAAATATTGAATGATGCGCATGATATGTTCGGTATCGTTCTTCATAAAGACGTCTAGCAGCACGCGAATTCCATTGCAAGACCGTAAACGAAATGCATATCATACATCTCAGCATTCGTGTAATTCATTTTAGAAAACAGAAACTGGCAATAAACTAAATGAATACTCTGACAACTATTGAAATGACAAATAAACAATTCCCTCTCAACGCAATAGTTTTTGAAGAACCAACTGTGATATTATATCGTGTTAGCCATAGTTCATAATTTATTATTAAACATTCAATAACTTAAAACCAAACGTTTTGGACATATACTCATATGAACTTTTATGATCAAATAACCTCAGGAATCAGCTCTTAAAGTTTGTCGCATATATTGAGAATCACCCTGTATATCAAGTACAATTTTCTTAAAGAAATTATTTACTTGCCTCAAATTTGTAAGAGAATTTTACCAAGATGTGAATGAATGTTTAGTGTATACGGAACCGTTTGAAAAAGAATGCCTGTTGTTACACTTTATTAGTCTTTTACGTGATAGATACTAAATAGATAGAAGTTCCATACATAATTATTGCTCGGGAATTATTTGTCTAGCATTTTGAATAAGAAAAATCAGGATGGAAGTGCATAAATAATCCATTGGTTGCGACTCTTATTATTGTTATTATACTGATGTATAATAACTAATATTATTCATAAGTATAATAACAATAATAAGTGTCCTATTGTTGTTATTATACATCAGTAGAGTGTCCTATGATCACCTAACGCAATCGGCATTCTACGGCAAAGTTATGAAGCCGTGCCTGCTATGCTAATATATCTAACATTCGCTTACATGCGGTAGTTCGTATAACATCAAGTGACCATAGAACGATAACTCTTACTGTATATTAAAAAAAACGAAACCATTTTACGTCATCTGCAGGATTCGAAAAAATAAAGATCTAAGAAAGAGGAAAAGAAATTAAAACCAATATTTAACATTTATTCCGATTCATTCGTAAAATCATAAATTTACAGTCGAACATATGACACTTTCACTAAATTTTTGTACACAACCGTCAACCAATTATACTGATGAAAAATTTTATAAGATGGCAGTTTGAATCTCACTAGTTAAGATATATTCATGGCATAAAACCGAACACCTAGTAATTTTTACTATTTAATGTATGTAATATGCTGATATACCTGTCATTTAAGCATAGAATTGCACAGATAAATGTCTCGAAAGCGCGGGAATTTTGAAATTAAAAATTAAACGTATTTATATTTCTATGGTGAATTTATATATTTCAAAACAAATTACGATTAAAAAAACGTATTTGTTGCTAATTAAGCGAACTCATTTTACGTACCTGAGATATTGATAATCTTATTGACGTTGTTTTCCCATTGCTATACATTTAGAACTATTTATTAAATAATAAAACCACATTTGTTTTCACTTAAATGCTATCTTTATCATACAAAATCGATTATAATGCATCTACCTGCGTCCCATACACACAATTTCACGTAAATGAACTATTTTAACATTACCCCAGTGACCAACTATATTTATTTCATATTTTATAAATATTTAAAAAATATTAAATCTTTCTTGATTAGTTATATTAATATAATATGCATAAAATATATTATAGAAAATATATTAGGAAAACATTTAAAAAATATATATGTTATGTAGCATTATAATATTTTATTGCAAATGTTCTCTCAATATATTTTTCATAACTCTGCAAGAATATTTTGCTTTGTATTTCTGTAAATATTTATTTCATATAAAAAAAAGATTGAATTTTTGTTTTTGTACATTTGGTGCGTAGGACGAATAATATAAAATGGGTAAAATATGCATACATATTAAGTAGGAATGTACCTATTTAAAATGATAGTTTAAAGATTAAATTAGATAATATATATCTAATATTTAAATTAGTATCTAAGTTGAGCGCTGTAACTTTTCTATTAATATATCTGCGTTTTGTATTATATTATTTGTAATATTTGTAAGTTGCGAACCTCAACACGAACCTCTATTCATTACGGTGCCGGTGTTATATGATTTAGTATTGTTTATGCGTCTATGGATTAGGTACATACAATGCATACGCGCACGTGCGTATCATCAAGGTTTTCATTCATTTGTCCGTTACATGTATAGTTTATAATAGTATACGATTAGGGCAGATTAGGGTTAACTGTGTAATTAATTGTTGCGGGGTGTGTTTTAGTATTTGTGGTGACTACGAGGTAAGCAAAACTTTGACATGTCATGGCATTTATAAGATAATTGAAATGCTCAATATCGCTATGTACAGAAATCGTTTAATAATATAATTGTAGGAATTTTATGCATCATATTTGTACTGCATCTACCAGATAAATTGCTAGTTGATTTGCTTAAGAAATTCATCTCGGTAGATAAGCGTCATAACCTCAAATAGAGGTTAGAATACGTTGTATTGTTTTATTGTATGTACGTAGAATGTTTTCAAATATTATGAAATAAAGTAAAAATAAGTATCCTAAGTATTAGAATGTAGCTACCACTTCAATTATTGTAAATGCTCCAAATGTATTAGTAGGTGTTGATAATGTTGTACGATGTTTTATTCATGGTATGATCTAATACAATTGGCATTGTTTTAGAGGCCACAAGGGAACGCCATGAGAGCGCCACTACCGAAGATATGAAAAAAGCCATAGGGTTGTACCTGGCACCAGCCAAGGCTAGACTTAAAAATGAGTATTTTTCATTTTTATGGCATATTCAAATAAAATGATAATAAATACGTTTGTTTTTTATTTAGAACACTTCAATTAAAAAATAGTGATTAATTTGATAAACCTTCAGTATACCTTAAAAAATGCCAGAATTATTGATTATTAACTTGTATGGTGAGTGTGAAAAAACAAGTTCTTCCCTTTTAAACAACTCTATGTATGTTTCAACTTTTCGTTATCGACGTTATACATTCTAAATAACCAAGAACAATTTTAGTTCATTTTGACAAATTAAATAGATTGCATAAAAAATCTCAATTTTCATATAAATAATATTTTACAAATATTTTAGAAAAAAATTATTGCGCTTACATTAATTTTAAAATATGAAATAAATATTTTAATTGAATATTTTATCTATATTTAGAAAAAAATATGAAAAATATATTCAAAAACCGCTCACGAAAAATATTTATAAAATATATTTTTAAAAATATCTATGTAATATTTCTGACTGTTAGGGTAGCTATTGGAGTAGAGGACATTGAGCAACAATTTACCTTAGCGTCCTGGGTCATATTGAAGATATAAAGGGGGTTGTCTCACTATTCGTATTTTTTTTTAATGTCGGAGCGTCCTCTAGACTGTTACAGTTATCAAAGGTATTTCTTTTTAATTATATAAATTATAAAGAACTAGGGAAAGCAATTGCAAATCTATCGGATGAATAACTTTAAAAGACTCTTTCTGATATCCGCGCCTTTGATACGAATAAATTCCAATTTTCATCACATCGTCTCATTCCTCAAGATCACTCACAGTAATCAATAACGTTACGCTACACCATTAACACGTAACAGCACGCAAATGGATGGAAAATCCAACAAACCATGACAGATTTATATTGACAGATTCCTAAGACATACGTATTGAAATTAACTATTTACAGTTACAATACAGTTAAAGAAGAAAAAAATGGACGATGTATAAAACGTTCCTCTATCATCATTGCTTTTGAATATCTGTATACGCATATATTCCCGATAGGGATAATTCATATCATTACAGCGCCATTACGGGTGACATAAAGTCACAGGTGTTTGAGGTTCACGACTTATCTTCAGCGCAACTGATGCGAGAAGAATGGGTTTGATTTCCGACAAGTGCCTTATTGATATATGTATGTGGAGATATGGTAATGAAACTCGGCGTAATTTAATTTTGCGACCTGGCCGTTATTGTCGAGATATACACTTTGTATTCTTTGGATGTATATATGGGAATTGTCAATCACCGGAGCGATGAAGAATGAATGCGTACGCGCGCGTGGTCAGTTTGAGAACGTACAGTGTGCACGTGGTCGATTTGTCGATGGGTATATTAGTACCTAAATGGCTGGTTGACTGTCTGTAGGAGGAGTCACGTTAACTTCTCACTGTGTACATCAATAGTTTTGTATGTATACTGTTTTATTTGAAAATGTTAAACTTTTAAGCTCATGTATTTATGTTAGAATAATAACAATTTCATAAAATAGGAAATAAAATTTGAAAGGGTGCCAGAATGTAATAAACCAAGCACAAAGGTCTTGACAAACATTTTTCAATTCACTTATAAAACTGCATATTAATATATTATAATGCTACAATGTAGCACACAGCCCGGATGAAAAAAAAAAAAAATTTAAATATCATGCTTTAATTAATTAATTAATAAAATCCAATTTTGAACATCCTGGTGTCATCTACTTTATTACTTTTTAATCATAAGTATCCCCAGTGACCAACTATATTTATTTCATATTTTATAAATATTTAAAAAATATTAAATCTTTTTTGAATATTAGTTATATTAATATAATATGCATAAAACATATTATAGAAAATATATTAGGAAAACATTTAAAAAATATATACGTTATGTAGCATTAATAATATTTTATTGCAAATGCTTTCTCAATATATTTTTCATAACTCTGCAAGAATATTTTGCTTTGTATTTCTGTAAATATTTATTTCATATAAAAAAAAAAGATTGAATTTTTGCTTTTGTACATTTGGCGCGTAGGACAAATAATATAAAATGGATAAAATACGCATACATATTAAGTAGGTATGTACCTATTTAAAATGATAGTTTAAAGATTAAATTAGATAATATATATCTAATATGATTTAATTAGTATCTAAGTTGAGGGCTGTAACTTTTCTATTAGTATATCTGCGTTTTGTATTATATTATTGTAATATTTATAAGTTGCGAACGTCAACACAACACCTCTATTCATTATGGTGCCGGTGTTACATGATTTAGTATTGTTTATGCGTCTATGGATTAGGTACATAGAATGCATACGCGCACGTGCGTATCATCAAGGTTTTCATTCGTTTGTCCGTTACATGTTATAGTTTATAATAGTATACGATTAGAGCAGATTAGGGTTAACTGTGTAATTTATTGTTGCGGGGTGTGTTTTAGTTTTTGTGGTGACTACGAGGTAAACAAAACTTTCAACATGTCATGGCATTTATAAGATAATTGGAATGCTCAATATCGCTATGTACAGAAATCGTTTAATAATATAATTGTAGGAATTTTATGCATCATATATGTACTGCATCTACCAGATAAATTGCTAGTTGATTTGCTTAAGAATTCATCTCGTAGATAAGCGTCCTAACCTCAAATAGAGGTTAGAATACGTTGTGTTGTTTTATTGTTTGTACGTAGAATGTTTTCAAATATTATGAAATAAAGTAAAAATAAGTATCGTAAGTATTAGAATGTAGCTACCACTCCAATTATTGTAAATGCTTCGAATGTATTAGTAGGTGTTGATAATGTTGTACGATGTTTTATTCATGGTATGATCTAATACAATTGGCATTGTTTTAGAGGCCACAAGAAATGCCATGAGAGCGCCACTACCAAGAGATAGAAAAAGCCATAGGTTGTACCTGGCACCAGCCAAGGCTAGACTTAAGAATGAGTATTTTTCATTTTTATTGGCTTATTTCAATGAAATGATAATAAATACGTTTGTTTTTTTTATTTAGAACACTTCAATAAAAAATAGTGAATTAAATTGATAAATCTTCAGTATGCCTTAAAGATGCCAAGAATTATTGATTTAACTTCCCAGGTAGCACCAAATATAATAAAATATTTTTCCTTTATATTTTATATAGAACGTAGACAGATTTTTTATTCATAAATATTGCCAACTAAATTTCTCCGCATATTATCAAATACATATGTAGTATATATTTATTTCTTATATACGTATAATATTTTTTTTTCAAATATATATTTCATATAGGAAGTGACAGATTTTTTTTTATTTCGTAAATATTGTAATTAATATATACAGCATATTGAGAAATACTGGTTCTCTTATGTTGCTTTAATATTGCTTCTCCATATACATGTGGATGGTCTCGTGAAAGTATCTGCTATATGATTTTCCATTTGCAATATTAATTTTGTAAAAGATATTAATTTTTGTTAAAATAGAGTATATTTTGTACATGCGTTATTCTACTTAAAAATATATTATTAATTCTTTCAATATTACGAACACGAATATATACATGATATGTTATAATAAATTTAATTATGCATTTTATTTTGTTAATTCAGGATAAAATTAACTTTTATTTTTATAACCACATTTAGAATATGTTTAAGATATTCGATTAAAATGTTGTTTTTAGAAGCCATAAATTTACATTTTCAATAGATAACCCAAATTGTGACTAAGCCAATCTGTGTTTTGTTTTTACATGAATATCCTAAAGTGTAACAAAACACAACTTTTGTTGGTTAAGTAAAACCTGATAATATTTCCAGTGTATGTAGATATAGTAGTTGTAAAATATTAAATTCATGTAGTATAAATATTGTGTGCTATACATGGGAATATTTCCCATATATTTCGTAACCAACATATTTCCTTCAAAACTAATTAATATTTGCGGTATATTCCTTTTTATACCAAAACAATATATTTGAAAACTTATATGTGCTTATTATGTATAAAATATACATTTAACAAATATAGGTATTAGACTCATAAAATAATATTAAATAAATATTTTCGTAAAACCAAAATGAGATATTGGAAAACGATTAAAAAATAAATATTAAAAAAATACTTTTCAATCAATATTAAACTCGCAATATTTTATAAATATTGCTTATATGTTGAACGTTAATTTTGGGTTTGGAATGTGTGATATAAATATTGTTTCTATGTATAATAAATATGATTTTTAAATATATATGCACAGTTATAAACAATATATTACATAAATGTGTTGTTTATGTTCGAAACATTTCTCATACATATAATATTTTTAAAATATGAAATACATATTTTATAAATATTGTGTGCTACCTGGGTTGTATGGTGAGTATGAAAAAACAAGTTCTTGCCTTTTAGACAACTCTATGTATGTTTCAACTTTTCGTTATCGACGTTATACATTCTAAATAACCAAGAACAATTTTAGTTCATTTTGACAAATTAAATAGATTGCATAAAAAAATCTCAATTTTCATATAAATATTTTTAAAAAAATATAGCGCTTACATTAATTTTAAAATATGGCATAAATATTTTAATTGAATATTTTATCTATATTGAGAAAAAAATATGAAAAATATATTCCAAAACCTCTCACGAAAAATATTTATAAAACATATTTTTAAAGATATCTATGTAATATTTCTGGCTGTTAGGGATGTCCTCTCAAATGTCAGATGGCATGCGGGGGTAGAATTTCTACCAAGAATGTAATCTATCTTCTCGGTAATTTTCTGAGTCAAAAAGTATACAATTCCGCTGAAATTTGTACATATAATGATCAATAACGCATATAAGCCCGATCACACTCCTATATATATATAATTCTACATATTATGTTATGTAATCTTAACATTTCATTAATCCATAAATACTAGCTTTAATAATAAGAAAAAAAAAACATTCTTTTGTTTATCTGACAATAGAAACACACCATATATATACATACATAAATTATCCGACAATTACCGCGTATACAAAGGCAGACAAACAATAACACTCAGAGAAACCAGAGACGAAATGAATTAGACATTCGTACCTAACTATTCATGCTCCACATCTCATTTCAAGCCCAACCTTTAATTATTATGGACGAATCATTCTTAATAATAGTGCCGAGTGTTGCGGAAAGAATAATTGCCAACAACTGCATGAACGTATATAAGTCTACGGATTTACATATGTTGTATGCCGGATAAATTATATCACAATTATGTAATCAATCGCGTTCTGCCAATGCCAATGTTACAAGCTGAATGGGATACCTTTTCTTTATCAAACGTGTTGTGAGAGGACGAAGAGGAAAATAAAACAAAAACAGTTTTGAGGAAGCGTCGACATTAAAACGGTCCCTCGCGATGACCCACTGCGTATGGTTATTATGTGTGCGGCGTCATTGTGCAAGTCGCGAACACAGATATGTATAACGTAATAAGATACCGCACGCCCATATGACCGGGCGTTTGCCTGAAGACAAGTTCCGGCCTTGACATTGACTTGCCACATTCTCTGTCAAGAAGGGGCCCTGGTAAGGCGAATTTTCTATTTTGCTTCTATTGCAGGAGTATTTGCCTTCCTCTGATGGAGTTTTTTTTTTTTGTTTTTACATCGATTACGCATCTTGACGTATGCGCTTGTGTGTGGGTGCATTTTAAGTAGATCAGCGATCGATTTACCGCGGTTACAATATCGGTAATAAAACACCCACGCTTTTAGCAATGTTGAACCGGTTGGGACATTGAGGTAATGATATTATTAACTAAGTTTATAGGTATGCATTTCATACCTCTCATACACTGAGAAAAAAAATTAATAATCATAAATAAAAATACAATTATCGTAAGTAAAAAGTTCAACTGAGTAGGGGACAAAAGCACAGATTACTTAGCACTAGTAAAAAAGAGATCCTAAACACTGATACTAACAAGAAGCAATCTAAGTTACTTACGGTCTGTTTCATACCGGTACCTTATGAAGTTACTTATGATAATTAAACTGAAGTAGTAAACCAAAGAATATATGCAGTTGCGGTAAGTAAAAGCTTTACTCATGTCAAGTAGATGTATTACTATGAGTGAACCATTCTATAATGGCTTCATTATTAACCTCAATTAATGCAAGCTATTTGGATTACTTGTGATAAGGAAACAGTATCATTAATGCACGTTCACTAAATACCTGATATATAGAAAGGTAATGGTTTGCTATAAATATACAATATACTTACCTTAAATTTGTTGTTCAACTTATGGGTAGTGCAGGAAACGAGGAAGTTTAGTGAATATTTAATATAAATTTAAATAAAAAGCAGTATTATTAGTAATAGTTTTATTTTGGATAGGACAAACACAGTGACTACCTGATATGAATGAAAGATGTTGGTTTCACTTTAACAACAGTTTTTTTTTTAAACAATTTACAACGTAATGACTCATAAAATATATTTCTTAATAATAAAAAAAATGAACAAAGCAATAATAAAAGATAAGGTAAATGGGGCGCCCTTGAAACGTTATTTAGTTATTGAAATTATTGAAATGTAAACATAAAACAAAGAGAGATATGGCTTTAAAGTTACAACTAATGACAAACAAAGAAATAATATACCTAGGCGGTAAACTTGCGGTTTCTGTTGGTTCTTTGCACTGGGCGTTGTCTCGGCGAGTTGATCCTCTGTCGGCGTACTTGGAGGTTATGTCCGGTGATCGCCTCGAAAACGGCTACTTCGCCGGGGTATCCCTAACTGCAGATGGCACTTGGACTGTCGAATCATTAGCGACGGCATCCACACTTTAAACTTCACCTGTGGGCGCAGATATCATCACAATGATGGGGAATTCAAATATCCCACCGCGTGGTTTAAAACTGCAATCTTGAAACATTCGATTGTTTATAGGCTCGGTACTTCTTCTTTCGCTGGGATTCTTTATACGGATGGGGCCTTGAGTTAACCCACCCGATATTTTTAATATATTTGCGTTCCAACTGGCCTACAATGGCCGTACTCCTTGTCCACTCTTTTTTGACGACCTTTTCACACGTCCGTCTCTTACTTGACGCTAGCCCGCGTTTGCGCGCGTAGCAATCTCGGGGACTATTTTATTACTCCGCCACATTAGCCAATCAGGAATAGTAAAATAATCGCGGGGTGGCAGCAAAACTCAAATAAATATAGTTGTGGCAAGTTGTTACATATTTAAGAAAATATATAAGTTTAATAGCGATCAGCATTGTTATTACTTCTACTAACCATATGCTGTAGTTAGATACAGTACCAGTAGTCATAAGTAATACGTTACTTACCACAAATTCGTCAGGTACGCTGTGTAATAGCCGTTAATAAAAGCACTATTTACAGTAACAACTTGCATTCAGGAAACTGGGTTTAGTTGCAGGTATTAATTAAGGAGAATAGTTCCAAGTATAACTGTATCTATTGTAAATAATTTTTTATCAAGTAAACAGTTTACTTAGCCCATTTTTCTCAGTGTAGTTTTGAGGTAATCGAATATTATTAATCTTGTCGGCAAACTAGAAACTGTCCCACCCTAAATATGTTATACTTAGAGAATAAACCGTTAAAATATCAGATCTTTCCCTTTTCGAGAATAACCTTTTTGGGATTTCATATTTCACACAATCATTTTTTTTTTGTTTTGAACACCACTGTATCTATACAGATATTTCCGTGTCGAGAACAAGAGCTAAGGGCACGTGTAAAACCTCTCTTATTTAATTACAGTTATTAAACACATGAGGCAACTGAAAAACAGTTGGACGACGAAGGATTTCGTTAAGAACGAGAATACCACAGCTTTTTTCGCGTAACCACAATTGTTTCAACATAACAACGGCATTATTCATACACATATATAATGTAACTACAGAAATAACATGTAAGAGTTGTGTGACTTGCTATACCTCTTATAATGCGACAAGTTACCTTTTTTCATATTTTCTTTTGTGTAGTCATGTCGTACGGTACATAACTTAATGCGTTCACATTTAGATAATGTAAAACGTGTGTGTGAGGTTTTTTTTTTAATGTTGAGGGATGTCCCGAGATCCTCCTCATCGTTGAGACGATATAATATACTTTTAAAAGTACATCACATTTGCAGATATTGTTACCTTGATAATTGCTTTAGAAGATATTACAACAAACACTGAACCATAGTATAAGTCGTCGTTCTGTAGGAAAAAAATTGAAGAGAGAAAAGTTTTATCCGTATAAAATACACCTACTTCAAGAACTGTCAGATGCTGATTTTGACTGACGCCTGGAGTTTTGCGAAAGAATGATGGAAACTTGTAATGCAGACAAACATTTTGCAACTAGTATGGTATTTTCTGACGAAGCAACCTTCTGTTTAAATGGAATAGTCAGCCACCATAATTCCAGGTACTGGTCCAATAAGAATCTTCGCTGGATCCATGAAGCCCATACTCAACATCCTCAAAAGTTGTATGTCTAAATGGGAATTGTTGAAAACAGGCTTGTAGGCCCATTTTTTATAGAAGGACACTTAAGTGGGGAAAAGTATTTGGATCTACTGAGAAGTTGAAGTGCAGGAATAAGCACTTCAACACAATGGAGAGTTGCCTCAAAGTTTTTGGTTTCAACAGGATGGAGCGCCTCCCCACTATGATAGGCGAGTTAGGAACTTTTTGGGTGCTACTTTCCCAAATCGATGGATTGGACGTAGAGGATTCATAGAGTGGCCTGCACGTTCTCCAGACCTTAGTCCATTTGATTTTTATCTTTGGGGTTTTCCCAAATCTCGTGTTTACGTTAGGCGACCACCAACTACTTTGCAGGAGTTGAGGCAAAGAATAGTCGACAAATGTGATTTAATCCGTAGAGAAGTTTTGGAAAAGGTAACTCAGGAATTTCGTAGAAAACTTGCATATTGTCAGGAAGCAAACGGCGGGCATTTTGAACATTTTAAATGATTTCGTTTATAAGATGACTACCATTTTCTTAATAATTTACAATAACAAAAATAATTGTTCAGTAAATGTGGAGTATTCTATCTCTTCATTATTTACAGATAATTGTGCTAAAACCAGTATGGTCGAATTCGCAAGAACAAGGTCTATTATAATCTGCAAAAATATACAGGGTGTTCCATTTAAATAAAAAAAGTTAAGAGAACTTCCGGTTGAACTGGAAGTATAGTCACAACAACAAAATCGAAATTAGATGTATTATATTTCGTGACAGTTATTTGCAAAGTTTCATCAACATCATCCTCTCCGTTTTAAAGTTATTTGCTTGGTTCCATACTTTATCCCAACCCTGTATAATATCAAGTAATTATGATTTTCTTAAAGAAACTATTTATTTTATATGAATATTCCAGGTTACATGAAAAAACCTCTAGTTAGAAATATACTTCTGAAAGTAAAATACCTGTACGGTTTTAGGAGCACAAAATTATCCCAAAATCGTACAGAAATTTTACCAATTTTTTTCTGTTTTGTACATTCCAATGACTAAAAATGTTAGTTAGGATTTGAGGTATAGATATTTTACTTTTGCGTCAAAATAACCACCAACAGATTAAATTGTCGTTACACAAGCGAATATTTTTTTCTCATTTATAAAAAATTGATTTTCCATTAGGAATACTTGACACATAAGTTTAGAGTAATCACAAAGAAAATATTGATTATCTTATATCATATATATCATAAATATTATTAATAAAATAAATACGCATGTAAGGCACAATCGTCTTCAATAATAATAATAATAATAATAATAATAATATATTTCACCTCATAATGCTTACACAGCGTAAGAGATCGTCAACAGTAAATAATAATAAAAGATAATAATAAAATGTATAAATGTTAAAAGACATTATATAAGCGAAAGCTAACAAACCTAACATATAATAAATAAGACAATAATACATAAACAAAAAACACAAACAGATCTATATCTTATTAAAATATATTTTTTCTGTGAAAAAATCACTAACGTTATAAAATATTTTGTTACGTAGATATTCTTTTAGTGCATCTTTAAATTTTTTGGGTGGCAAGTTTTTTACTTCTACTGGTAAGTGGTTATATATCTTTAAACATTGAAATAAACAAGACTTTTGTATTCTGCTCAATTCGGTTTTAGGTGGCAAGAGATATGACTTGGCTGTACCCCTAGTGTTATGACCATGCACCAACTCGTATTTAGCGAAAAGGTCGGTGTAGTTGGTATGTGTAGAAACCGCACTTTCTAGTATATAGAGCGATGGTAAGGTTAAGATGCTATAGTCATGTCCCTAAAGACACTTCTACACGAGTCTATGGGCTTTAGACCAAATACAGGCCGTAGACAAGCCTTCTGCACCACAAAAACACTAGCCACGTCCACCGCTTGTCCCCAAAACACAACACCGTACCTTAGCCTTGAGTGCACACTAGCATAGTACAAATGGAGACCCGCATCACAACCCAGATTGGTAGATATCACTTTCAGTGCATAACACAGGCCACTCAGCTTCGAAACCATGAGGCCGACATGGGATCGCCAAGACAGGCCGCCGTCTACGCGCAGTCCCAGAAAGGTGGTTTCTTCCGTACAGGTAAGTTCTTAACCTAGATGTTGGATATTCACATTAAGATCAATGTTACGGTTAAATATAATGAGCTGCGTTTTAGAGATATTTAGTTTAAAGTTTTGTTGAAACCATCCATTCAGGTCTGTTAAAGATGTTTCGATGACTCGAGTCGCCTCCACTGAAGAACCGGCCCTAACAACAGCTGCCGAATCGTCCGCGAAAAGCACCATCAAACTCTCAATGACCCCCGGCAAATTATTGATGTATAATAAGAACAAAAGTGGGCCCAAAATTGATCCTTGGAGAATACTTACAATATTTTGTTGCTCTATAAACTTTATTATTCTGTTTTGTACTATTTTTTCTATAACTTTTGAGATTACAGATGTTAGCGCTATTGGTCTGTAATTAGTTATATCGGTTACATCTCCTCAGCACTCATTAATATGAAGCTCATACCATCAGATTTAATTGGAAAGATTATATAGCTTATAAGAAAAGAGTATAACTATTATTGTTTAACAAATGTACCTATAAATATTTATTATAAATTAATTTATATGTATATAATTCTTAATTATCCTGTAGGAATGCATCAGAAATTATGATGATAATTCAGTTTTAGTTTTTATAATATTTAAATCAATTAAATACTACTACAAAGTGTCAATTATTAATTTTTACATATGCATACATCAATACCCGAATAAATAAACGAGAATGTATATACGTATGATAAATAAATCACCCATATATAGCTCCAGTTTTATGCAATAAAATAGATTTAATCCAGTAGAATGCGCATACGTAATTAATGCAAATAATAGGAGAAAAATATTTAAATTTAAAACCGGTAACTATGCGTAGGTATACCGCATTTTATTACCAGAAGAATGTCACCGTATCAAGTTAAATAATAAGCGGACGGTTAAAGAATATTGCAAAGAAAAACAAACTTATTCAATAAAATGCATAGTATGGTGAACAAAGCGCATTCATTGCAGTGACATTTATACACAGGCGCTAATATACGATAAATACGCTCATATGCATAAATAAGAATCTCATAAGCTGCATATATCATTTATGCCCCGAGGGATCGCTTTTCTGTTGCGCTATAATTACCCGTGCAATTGCGGATTTTCTTTCAAAAGGTTGGCCGGTTTATTACGTAACTGAAATGCATTTTATAAATACGTAAAAATCTATAAAAAGGTTCCGTAAACACATAATATATTTACTTCAGACAAGTAAAGTAGTATGGCAATGCATTCCAAATTTTAATTCAATAATTAGAACAAACTTAAAAAAATAGTGGATGAGAGAATCTTCCCTAACAGCCAGAAATATTACATAGATATTTTTAAAAATATATTTTATAAATATTTTTCGTGAGAGGTTTTTGAATATATTTTTCATATTTTTTCTAAATATAGATAAAATATTCAATTAAAATATTTATTCCATATTTTAAAATTAATGTAAGCGCTATATTTTTTCTAAAATATTTATATGAAAATTGAGATTTTTTATGCAATTATTTAATTTGTCAAAATGAACTAAAATTGTTCTTGGTTATTTAGAATGTATAACGTCGATAACGAAAAGTTGAGTCTTACTTACATACATAGAGTTGTCTAAAAGGCAAGAACTTGTTTTTTCACACTCACCATACAAGTTAATAATCAAAAATTCTGGCATCTTTTGAGGCATACTGAAGGTTTATCAAATTAATCACTATTTTTTAATTGAAGTGTTCTAAATAAAAAACAAACGTATTTATTATCATTTTATTTGAATAAGCCAATAAAAATGAAAAATACTCATTTTTAAGTCTAGCCTTGGCTGGTGCCAGGTACAACCCTATGGCTTTTTTCATATCTTCGCTAGTGGCGTCTAAAACAATGCCAATTGTATTAGATCATACCATGAATAAAACATCGTACAACATTATCAACACCTACTAATACATTTGGGGCATTTACAATAATTGGAGTGGTAGCTACATTCTAATACTTACGATACTTATTTTTACTTTATTTCATAATGTTTGAAAACATTATACGTACAAACAATAAAACAACACAACGTATTCGAGGTTATGACGCTTATCTACCGAGATGAATCTCTTAAGCAAATCAACTAGCAATTTATCTGGTAGATGCAGTACATATATGATGCATAAAATTCCTACAATTATATTATTAAACGATTTCTGTACATAGTGATATTGAGCATTCCAATTATCTTATAAATGCCATGACATGTTTAAAGTTTTGCTTACCTCGTAGTCACCACAAAAACTAAAACGCACCCCGCAACAATTAATTACACAGTTAACCCTAATCTGCCCTAATCGTATACTATTATGAACTATAACATGTAACGGACAAACTAATGAAAACGTTGATGATACGCACGTGCCCGTATGCATTCTATGTACCTAATCCATAGACGCATGAACAATACTAAATCATATAACACAGGCACCGTAATGAATAGAGGTGTTGTGTTGACGTTCGCAACTTACAAATATTACAAATAATATAATACAAAACACAGATATATTAATAGAAAATCATATTAGATATATATTATCTAATTTAAACTTTAAACTATCATTTTAAATAGGTACATACCTACTTAATATGTATGCATATTTTATCCATTTTATATTATTCGTCCTACGCACCAAATGTACAAAAGCAAAAATTCAATCTTTTTTTTTATATGAAATAAATATTTACAGAAATACAAAGCAAAATATTCTTGCAGAATTATGAAAAATATATTGAGAAAACATTTGCAATAAAATGTTATTAATGCTACATAACATATATATTTTTAAATGTTTCCTAAATATTTTCTATAATATATTTTATGCATATTATATTAATATAACTAATATTCAAGAAAGATTTAATATTTTTTCAATATTTATAAAATATGAAATAAATATAGTTGGTCACTGGGGTTTCATCAAGTCAAAATATATGACCAAATTGTAAAAAATTAATAATACTCTTCAAAAATTAATATTTGAAATACCGATTGGCTTAGAATATACACGATTCATTTGTGTATCTGTATCTTTTCTTTCCAGTGTGTAGAATTTAGCCAGAAACACATCTTGTAAGCTAATGTTTAACATTTATATTATACGGCTTTTGAGGTAAAGAACCCCGCGCCAGTAGACTGCCATCTTGCTTGCGGTACAGATGGTTAATGTTTATATAGGTATCTATTTTATCCGTACAACTGAAACCGTTGTAAATATGTAATACTCGAACACTGTTAGAAGAAATTAAATACCAAATGAACGCACGCGAACTGGCGATAGGTACAGTAGCGAGCAAAGGAAAGGCTAGATGGTTTCGGTTTATTGGAGTTGGTTTACAGGAGGACAGAAGATGTTATTTACAGCGCGATAACACTATTATACACAATAAATGCCTAAATGCACCACATTTGCATTAATTTTTTTTGGGCGAGAAAAAGTATTTAGCAAATCTTATTTAAGAAAAATAGAACGAGGTAACAGTAGGTAGATGTAGATTGGCATCACTGCGTTTTGATAGCTCAACTTGGGCCTATATCTGTCAAAGTGTTCTTTTTACAATTTTTTTCTTTTCGTGAATAATAATAAAAGCAGCAATGAAGATAGCAGGCAAATGTTTTTTTTTAATTGTTTTAAACTAAATTACCTATATTCTATATTAAAACTAACTATGAAATTAGAGAAAAATGCAGTGATGCGCGCTTCCCCTTTACAATTAATAAAACTTTTCTAGGACATTATAGAATTTTGTGAAATAATTTTTAATAAATTTTACAAAATTATTTTTAATTGAAAAAAATATGCAAGGAATTTTTTGATATTCGCTATATAGATAGAAATCTAAATTTTAATATACAAACATGCAATAGATCAGCCCTCATTAATGCAAGTACTCATAGACACATCGACTGCGTGCACACTGTATAACAACTTTATAAAAACATAATAACATTTATATAATAATACTTTCTACATCATCTTATACAAAGTGTGATAATTTATACATATTTTGGATGCTAGAAAATTCTTTTACATCACCGAGACACTTCTACTCTTCCAACTATCAATCTACGCAATCTGCTAGGTTAAAAGGTACATTTAGCGACCAGTAGAAAAAAGTGTAATAACATACCTTCAATGTATGTACACTCCAATGTTTATTAATTAGCTTGCCAACAGGGTTATTAACCTTTAATAATAAAGTAAATAGAATACTCGGATACGTGACATTCGATTTTTCTCGTCCAGTAATTTAGTAGTCAGATGGTATATGTGTACCTATGTTGTACATGTAAGTAAGAATACACATTTGCATTAGCTCTCTGCTTATGGTAATTATAATCCATTCGCAAATTAGTTCTCACACCTTCCTGGTCTTAGCAACAACAAGTTTTTAAGTTATATCCAAGTGGTATGTGTGAATAACTGTAAATTGGGTACCCACAGAACATAATACGTTTGAGGTGTTATTGATATAAGGTTGAAATAGTTTAGGTGGATCTAAAAATGTGTGGTGCCTATATTTAATTTTAAAGATGTATGCATATACAGGAACACAAACAATACACGAATATATTTCCTGCAAAAATAAAACTGTATTAGATAATAGATAAGTGCTAATTAGTTTTATTTAACACCTTTTTTATATACTCACCGTCATTCAAATATAAAAAAAAAAATGCTTTTTGCATATTTACTTTTGTAGAGGATTATTTTTCATCACTTATTGAAATTATTTCTAATGAAACTTGCAGAATAGGTTATTAAATATACCGTGTGTTCCCGGATGGAGTTGACAAAAGGAAAAAAATCTTTATGATTTTACGAATTTTAAGTCATTTTTTATAAAAAGTTAACCATCGGAAAATCTAAGATTAAATGTACAGAATGTCCACAAATTAAGTTAACATGAAAATGCTTCGACAGACGAGTATTGCATTTTAGAGTTTACTGTTAACAGATAAAGTACTTTAACAACATAAAATTAGTTAAAATACAAAATTTTAAGTCTAAAGTTTGAGTATTATGATTGTATGTTGGTAAGTTTAATTGAGATAACGTGTTATCCGGAAATTAATGTATATAATCATAATTAATCTTGGCGATCAAAAGTTAAGTTGTATTGCCTAATAATATTCAACTGTAAAACGTCATTAATTGTAGATTTGTAATTTTTTTTCCGTTAGAGTTGCAAAATGTTAACTATGGAAGAACGTATTTATTTGATTAAATGTTTTGGAATTGGAAACGTATCTTATCGATACGCTATAGACATGTTTCACGAAAAATTGCAAAATTGCAATTGGATCTAATACTAAATGTTAAGAAACCCAAGAAAAAATATAATGAAGACGATACGGCTACACTTTTGGCAGTAGATTCAGTGATAGAAACACCAAAATTATCCTTACGGAAACGATCACAAAGACTGAATATTAGTAAATCTCATTTGCAGAGAATTTTTAATGAAAACAAAGTTCGGCCGTTTAAATCACAGTTCCCACATACACTTGAAAATGGAGATGAAGCGAAGCGATTGGATTTTTGTTTATAGGCTGACGAGAGAATTTATTAAAATGGCGGCGGTATGTGTGAAAGTTGGAGGGGCTTGTAGAGTAATTTTTATTGACTTTAATTAATTGCAATTATGTACTTAAAGTACAAAAC
This sequence comes from Protaetia brevitarsis, assembly GCA_004143645.1. NCBI lineage: Eukaryota > Metazoa > Arthropoda > Insecta > Coleoptera > Scarabaeidae > Protaetia > Protaetia brevitarsis. The sequence continues at coordinate 41,891 of RXPK01003320.1, forward strand.
ATGCAATAATTGATACACTGCAAAAAAGTAAAATTACATGTAAAATCGTTGGTAACCAAGTTGCCTACAATTTTACAGGTAAATTTGCTTCTTAAGGTAAAATTTCTACCATCTAGTAAATTTCACATGCTGATGTGTTTTTCAAAGATTGTACTGTAAAATTCGTATGTAATATTTATATGAACTCTATATTTACCGAACACTGAAGTAATTTTCATATGTATTTTTATAAAGAGAGCAAGCAACTTACCTAATTCTTTTATAGCACCTAATAAGTCATACTGAATCGCTCAACCAAGGATCAAGAATGAACACGCTTACGCGAAACCTACGATTGTTTGTGACGTACATGATATCATTGAGCCAATAATAAGTTCGACAAACGAATAGAATTACCTACGCGCACAGATAAATAAATCCAATAACCAATCACATTGCGCGATGACAATTCCGTATTTTCCATGATATCTATAGTTAACCCGAAAATTCAAGTAAAAACAAAGAAATATAAAAGATTCCTCATATTTTACCGCAAAATTAATAGTTCACCTAGTAAAATTACTTTTAAAGTGCACTAAATACCCCAAAAAAATGTCAGTTTTACACTTTTAAGTAAATTTTGAGAGTAAATACAAAATTGTACATGTTTTTTTCTGTATTTTCCTTTTGAATTTTTGTTACATCTTAAACTTACATGAAAAAGCTATAAATTTTACCGAAATTTCTTTTTCCATAAATATCCTAGAAAAAACATGTAAAACAAAATTTACATGATTTATTGTGGTAAATTCACAACGGTATTACATGTAATATTCCTGATTTACCATGGCAAAATTACTGTAATTTTTTACAGTGTACTCTTCTGTTGGAGCATTTTCATGTTATCTTAGTTTGTGGGCATTCTGTGCATTTAATCTTAGATTTTCCGATGGTTAATTTATCTACTCAACAAGCAGAACTTTTTATAAAGAATGACTTTTTGTCGTAAAATCAATAATAAATATTTTTTTCCTCTCGTCAGCTCCATTCGGAGACACATGGTATTACGTAGTAGTTTGTTCTTCTTGTTTAATTTTCCATGAAAATTGAATCAATTTTAAAGTACGTCATGCTATTTTCGGGCAACACACATCTGCCAATTAAAAGTTTATTGTAGGTACCACAGGAGTGAGTATGGTAATTGGTTTGCAAATGTATGCATATTTGCATCTGCCTTTTGCGATTCCTAACCAGTTGTGATTTTATTTGGTGATAATATTTGCATAATTGCCGAAGCAGGTTGAGTAATACAGAAAGCGCATTTTTTTTGGGTTCATATTATGCATTGGATTAGCTCCTATGAAAATGCAGATAAAATATTAGTAATGTTAAACTGCAAAAGGTGAAAGACAAAAGATCGCATAAGACGGAAGCTTTTCATTAAATTTTGATGAAAAAATGTTGGTACTTGGTAGGTTTGAAATGAGAAACTTCTGAAGTAGTTGAAGCACGCCACTTGAAGCAAGTGAAAATCAATCAATTACGCACAACAAACTCCAAAAAACAAATGCGGAAAATTACTCTAAAAGCGGGGGGCAACATTTATACCTCCCTTTATTGGGATAATTTTACATCTGTGTGGCAATTTCCTCTACAAAATTAATATAAACAGCAAGTACATCCTCCAAAAGAACAGGAAGCTCATTTTCTCGAAAATGAAGATATGCATCACCGGTCAATTGTTGAGGAAGCAGAAATAGTCCTATTAAATAATTGTCGATAATACCAATTCAAATGTTGACCGAAAAAGTTTCTATTAATAGCATTGCAACTGTAGCATGTGGATTTTTATCAGCTCACTTGTGGTTATTATTAAAATTCATACTGCCATGTCTTGAGAAGTTGGTTTCATCTGGAAACAATGCAGTGGCACAGCAAAATTGGGATTGTTGGCAATTTTTCTTAAAAGTCATTGGTAATACTGCATACGGAACAGATAGTAATTAGGTGGCAAATCTTGATACCGTTGAATTTGATATAGATTATAGATTATAACAGTTTTGTGACTAACATTTACTTGTCGAGGAATTTTTCTGGTACTCGTTTCTGGATGTTCGTCAATAATTTGAAAAACCTCAACTTCAAGTTGTGGAGTTGATCGTCCAATAATATCCCTTGATCTTGCAAAATTTCCGCTTTCTTATAAACGAAGATGCAGTTTAGTAAACTTTTCAGAACATGATAAGCGGTTATTTGGATAACGCTGGGCATACATACATCAAGTGTTCCTCTGTGTTTTATTGAACCGAAAACAATGTACCAAAAAGTTTTCGTCGTATCATACAGGGTGTTTAAAAATTACTGACTTGTCAAAGAATCTTAAAGTTACAAAACTTATTTTTTTTTTTAAAAAACTGTACATTCTTATATTTTTCTACAACATTTCCTATAGGCTTCAGTGGTTTTATTTTAAATTATTCCTATTATTTATTAACTTTTCCAAATGGTCAAATAATTTTTGCAAAATGTTATTTATAATCCACCAGGTTTATAAATAACATTTTGCAAAATGAGGCAAAATGCGAACAAAAAGTTAATAAAGTGTTTGTGTGATATAAGAATTTGCAGAGGATTGAAATAGCTACATAATGGAATCTTTGCCGACGATGTGGTATCTAATAACAGACAGTGAAAAATAAAGAAAATTTGAACATATGGAAAGGAAACATGGAAAAAGAGGGCATGACAATAAACATAGAAAAAGCTAAAATCCTCGGAAACCAGAATGTTGAAACTAAAATTGAAATAAATGATACTAAAATAGAGCAAATGAGAATTTTAAATATTTAAGAGTAACTTTGGAAGAAACAGCAAAACAAGATGCTGGAATAAACGATTGATAAAACAATCAAGTACTTACGCAATAAACCAAAAATGTATTAATGAAAAAGACAAACCTATAGCAGTGTTATGAAGAAAGCCAAGAAAAATAAGATTCAACTATTTTAGGGCATTTGGAAACACATCTCAGTTCAATACCTGCTACTTCTGAAGATTTGGGCACCTTGAAAACATCTCACCAAAAAATTTTGAAGTAAAATAGGATCCATTTTTAGGAATTCTAATCCAATCTAGATCACAAGAAATGAATTGCGACATATTTTTTTATAATACTTCAACGAATGTTAGTATCTTTTTATTTAAAATAATTTGAAGGGACGAAAGTTCAGTTGAGAGGGCATAAGAAACAGAAGCAATAATTACTATTAATGGACGGAACGATTGTAGAAATTCTTTCTCATTTAAAAAAATATTAATAATTTCTCTGAGTTCCAAAAATCTGAATAAAAGTTTTCCACTATTGCACCATCGAACTGGCGATGGTTAACTCGCCGAGAGCCAATAAAGTTAACCACTGCCACAATTGGTTCAATAATGCAAAATAGATAGAGGTGTTTGATGAATTATGCAATGCCTTATTGAAAGCTTTGCACAAAACAGAAATACTTGGGCAGTATCAACAATTACGGTTGACTCATCAAGAACTAACAAAAACCACTAGACAATTTTTGCCTTCTCCATTAAGAAGCGTATTGTGATATTCTCAATTTATCTGACAGTCGGTTGAGCTGAGAGGTCAACAGAAAAACAAACCCTCTTCTTTGGGCACACTTCTTCAGCTTTATCGCAAATCTATTCATAAATAATTCACATTTAATTCTAAATAAGGTTAGAAATATTATTGCGAAGTACGCCGAAAGCGTTCATAGTAAATGAATTAACCGGATTGATTTACCGCGACATCAGTTGACTATCAGTCGGTGAATAGTAGATGTAGATACCTCGCGATACAATAATTTTCATAAACCCTTATTGTGGGTGAGAAAAACTATCGGCAATAGCTGAATTAACCGCTTGGTACTTACAACTTGCGCGGGCCGGATTGAAATACGCAGCTGGCCGGATTTGGCCCGCGGACCGTAGTTTGGCGACCCCTGCTCTAAGGAATTGCTATTGGCTATTCCGTACAAAAAATGCATATTAGCCATTTCAGCATTAATAAACGCAGGCAATCTCAAAAGGTTTAGACTGAACACAAACGAAAGCAGAACTAGTACTACAACGAAATCAGAATATGATGCCTTGGTTTTTAGATTTGACACAGTAATTGTCAAAATTCCAAAGATCACCGAACAAAATTTATCACACATGTTTATATGAACTCTTAGTCTTAAAATTGAATGACAAATTGCCTACAACAATATTTCAAATTACTTTCGAAACACCCTGTATATCAAAATACGGCTTATACACAATAAATGCTGTCAACGTTTTCCCTAAGAATAAGTATTAATTAATCAATATCAATAGTTCAGCAACTTTTTTGTTATTTGCACTTGGTATGGAATCGAGATATATTTTTAACTGCAATTGTCAATTTTTTTTTGATCGTTTGTAGAAATATTTTCTGTAAGTGCTAATGACCTTGCATTTTGTTTCTGTAACAAAAATTTCTTTTTATTTAACCAAAGATTATTGTTCAATCCCTATTATTTTATTCAACTTAATACATCTTCTCTAAGTGCGGATATTTTAAAAAAGATACTCCAGTGTCCAACACTTAACCTCTGATCATTCGCAATAATTTTGGTTTATGCTTATTCTTTTTATTTTACGCACCCTAAATCTCACTGACCTATCAGTCTCACATCATTCTTTTTGAAAACGGTGGAAAAGGCTGTAGATAACTATATCAGAACAGACATCTTGGAGCGGGTGCCATTGCACCCCTGTCAGCATGCCTATCAAACAGGCTGCAGAGACTGCATTAGTGGAGCTGACGGACCAAATCCAAGATGCCCTGGCGAATAAAGAAACCGTAGTGTGCGCCTTTCTAGATATAGAGGGTGCTTTTGACAACACTCCACACGAGTCTGTCAAAAAAGCATTAATTAATAGGGGGTGGACGGTGTGACTTCTAGATGGATGTCGCAACTACTGTCTACCAGGTCGGTGGAGGCGAAGGTGGGACATAAGACCATCTCGGTTAGTACGACCAGAGGATGCCACAGGGGGAGTTACATCCCACTTATGTGGAGCCTAATAGTAGACGAACTCTTAGCGACTGACGGATCTAGCATATCTTGTCAGGGTATGCTGATGATATTGTCATATACGCAACAGGCAAATTGAGAATACCCTCTGTGACATAGTTCAAAGAGGTTTGAACTTCACGAGAAGATGGTGTCAATCGATGGGACTCATGTCAACCCCACTAAGACAACCTAGTAGCATTTACCAGGAAAAGAAAATCCAATCTTAGAACATAAAAACTGGATGAGCAAAATATAGAAAGAAGAGCAGAAGTTAAATATCTAGGCCTTACCTAGACAATAAAACTTTATGGAACAAACAATGAATTTGAAGTAACCAACAAGGCCAAAAGAGCTCTGATGGTGTGCAGAAACTTTGCAGGGAAAAATTGGGGATGCAACCCAAAAATACTGCTTTGGATGTATACAGCGATAGTGAGACCGATCATCACCTATGCATCAGTAGCATGGAGCAAAAGAATTAATCTGGCCACGCGAGAATTAACCTCTCGAAAGTGCAAAGATTAGCATGTGTATGCATAACGGGGGCTATGAGAACCTGCCAACAGCAGCTATTGAAGTAGTATTGGATCTTGCCCCCCCACATTGTAGTAGAGGGTGTGGCGAAAGAACCGCATTAAGAATGTCAAGGAAGGAATGATTAGTATAGCCTTAATCTCCTGACGGTGATCAAACCTGGGATACGCCCGAGATGATATGTTAAAAAAATTTAGCTTTATGAAAGAATTCACCATAAGCTAAGTAGCAGGAGCGAGGGGATCATAACACCATCTTGAACTTGAATAGAAATGCCATCAAATGGTACACTGATGTCTCAAAACGGCAGAAGGAACTGGAATAGGAATATATGGCCTAGAACTACATATTTCAAAAGCTTGGAAAATACCAAGTATATTTCAGGCGGAAATACACGCTATTGAAAGATGTGTTCATTTCATTATGGATAGGAACTATCGGAAGCAGGAGATTATCATCGTGTCTGATAGTCAAGCAGCCATCAATGCGCTGAACTCATATGAAATCAGCTCCAAGATGGTCTGGAATGCCTAGGAAACTAAATGAGCTAGACAAAGAAATAAAGTAACCCTGTGGGTTCCGGATCACACAGGAGTGGAGGAAATGAAATAACGGATAACCTCGCAAAAAAGGGGCTGGAATGCTTTTGTAGGGCCTGAACCCTTTTGCGGGTTAAGTAGCAGTACAATACTGAAGAAACTAAAATGGAATGAGCAGAGAAAATCCAGTTACTGGGAAAATCTCCAGCGAATGAGGCAAAGTAAAATTCTTCTGGGAACTTAATCAGAAGAGGTTTACAGAATGCATCAACCTGAGTAGAACAATGTTCGCATACTAACAGGAATACTTTCAGGCCATTGTAGACTGAAGGACCCTGAGTAAGCTTGGATTGGAAAAAGATCCTGATTGCAGATTTTGTGGGGAACAGGATGAAACATCCATCCACCTCCTCCCAAACTGCGTAGCACTGTGCAACTCGAGGGCATTGTACCTGGGAGCATGTGAAATCGAAGAGGGAGACCTACCTAGACTGGGGCCCTCTGACATCCTACACTTTCTAAAAGGAATAGGATTGGAAGGCCAGCTGTAAAGCAGCAAGAATAGGGGACACAATAGATCTTTTAGGTCGAAGTGTAACACCACCCTTCTATTTACATACATACATACATACATATATGAACTCTTAGTCTTAAAATTGAATGACAAATTGCCCACAACAATATTTCAAATTACTTTCGAAACACCCTGTATATTAAAATACGGCTTATGCACAATAAATGCTGTGAACGTTTTCCCTAAGTAATTTAATCAATATCAATAGTTCAGCAACTTTTTTGTTATTTGCACTTGGTATGGAATCGAGATATATTTTTAACTGCAATTGTCATTTTTTTTTTGATCGTTTGTAGAAATATTTTCTGTAAGTGCTAATAACCTTGCATTTTGTTACTGTAACAAACATTTCTTTTTATTTAACCAAAGATTGTTGTTCAATCCCTATTATTTTATTCAACTTAACACATCTTCTCTAAGTGCGAATATTTTAAAAAAGATACTCCAGCGTCCAACACTTAACCTCTGATCATTTGCAATAATTTTGGCTTATACTTATATGCTTATTTAACTAGTAATACTAATTTCATTTGAAATCAACGCAAATCTTACGTGATCAAGAATTATATAGCGATTTCGTATATAACCAAAACCCTGCTACGTTCATTAAATCATTAATCGCTTGCACCTAATTACGTAATTTTCGCAACACCTATTAAGAAAACCAGACACAGATACGTATAATGAACAACAGAACGTATATCTACCTCAAATTAGAACCTAAGACTACATGTTCTCTTCCTCCTTGCACATCTAATGCATGCCTGTATTTGGGTTAAAGGTAATTACGTTTATGTCAGGATGTGTGAAATAGTAGGAAGTGAACTTAACCCAATTAGATAGACTCGTTAATTCTAGGCGGGGGTTCGCCGGTATAGACGCTAGTGCGGCGTCTGCCAACAGTGCAATTAAAACGGTATTGAGTTTTTACGGAACTCGACCAGTCGCAGTTGAGCAATTTGCCATGTCACTTACTGGCATGTATTAGCAACTGTGACAAAGGTTGCTATGTCCTAGGTAATAGCGTGTAATAGTAACCACACACTTAAATAGTGTTTTTTGGATCGTTTAACTTTTAATGGCACTAATTCGATGAGCTTAGGGAAGGATATATCGGAAACACATATTTTTATTCATGATTTAGATAGGTGATTATACAACGATTAAAAAAATAATTAAATTATAGGCGCCCAAGATGTAAAACGTATGATTTATCAAGTTTAATGCACCTATGTATAGGTTGAATGGTGTTATTAGTGTTAATTATAAAACTAATTTAATGTTTGAATAGATTAGACTAATGAAGAATTAAGCAGCCAAGCTCTGCTTGGAAGATAAGTGGAGTATCAATGTATACACACTAAAAAAAAAAAATGGTAAAATTCCTCTGCGATTTTGGGGTAATTTTGTGTCCCTAAAACTGTACAGGTATTTTACTTTTAGAAGGAATATTTCTAACTATAAGTATTTTTCGAAGGTTTTTTCATGTAACCTGGAATATTTATAGTAAAATTTCGAAATGTGAGTGACAAGATTTTTTCATGTAGTCTGGAATACTCACAAGTAAAATTTCTAAAGTAGTGATAATTTCCATAGAAGCTTTACTTGTTTAAAAGTAAAATTACAAATTATTTCTAATTTTTAATTTTTTAAACAGTTACCCGTTGCTTCTCTACATTGGCGATTAATTCCCAAATTAATTCGAGTATTTATTTTTCTGAATGTGTCTGGGTGTTTTTATAAAATGGCATTTTTAATTCATAGTCAGTTAACTGTTTAGATAGAAATATAAGAGCCTCTTTATATTTCTATCTAAACAGTTAACTGACTATGAATTAAAAAATGCCATTTTATAAAAAAAACTGGTAGACGCTGCGGCTAGCACAATGACGTCATTTTCACGTCATATATTGAGAAATTATTATAAACTGACGTCTTATTCACGTCAGTATGCTCTCTGGGGCGTGATTTACATCACATACATTGCCTTATATTTTACAAGAAATAAAAGCCACAAAAATACTTCTAAATTTCGAATAAAATAATGTAAATATATAAACAATTAAAAACGAATTTTAGCGTAGGATATGATGGTTCATATGGAAAAAAATGAACAAAAGGATTAATAATAAAGCATCACATCAGAATGTCTCTATACAGAGATATCACAAGGAAACATGAGCGTGAAATTATGTTGTATTATACAGGGAAACATATGTTTACAAATGCTTTTTCTACGCCTACTTGACTCTTGGAAATACAAAGAATTAGCGACGTATGAGAACCATGCTGCTCACATAAATCCATCAAAATTGAACGGTAAAAGAGTGCAACTGCCCGATTCATTAAATCATTTGAATGTTTTTTCATATACGTGGTTGTAGTGGGTGTAATGAGGTTTACATTGGACAAACAAACTCTGCGATCGAAACTAGGTTCAAGGAATATATAGCAAGTTATCGCTATGGGAAATTTGGATAGAATATGTTTAAAGTATTTGCTACCATAGACCAGAAAACTTTGCTATTATTTATATGTTTAGAACATCATGACATGATGATTTACACTTTTGTAATGCAATTTTGACATATATCTACTACTACTTTGCTTGACTATTTCAACAGAAAGTCTTTGTTTTGCAAAAAAACAATATGGTTACTTACAAAATAAGTCAACAATACAAGCTATTTGTGAACTAATTGATACAGTTATTAACAGTTTTGACGAGAGAAAAAAAGTATCTGCGGCAATGTTAGAATTATCTAAAGCATTTGACTGTGTTAGCCACAATATCTTATTTGAAAAGTTAGATTTTTATGGCATAAGAGGTGATCCTTTAAAATTATTTCAATAATACTTTGCAAATCGAAAACAAATAGTGATGATTGCTAATGAACGTTCGAAACATCAGTACATAGTTTGTGGAGTACCACAAGGATCTAAACTAGGGCCGATAATGTTCCTAATATATGTCAATGATTTATGCACTAATCTTCAGATGTGCCAAACAATTATGTTTGCCGATGACACTACTCTAGTATTTAAAGCAAAAACCGCAGAAGATTTGGCTGAGCTGGAGTCGGTGGGCATATCGGATGCAGAAAAATGGTTTAGAGCTAATAAATTAAAACTAAATGGAAACAAAATACAAAATATCGTATTTGAGACGAGACCAGAGTTCTGCAAAAATGCTAGGTGTGCACATAGACTCTAATTTAAACTGGAGCACACATATAAATTTCTTATGAATAAATTAAACACAACCGTTTACCAAATCCGGAGAACAGTAGACATAACAGACGCAGACACTGCTAAATTAATATATTATTCAGATTTTTATTCCTTAGTTAATAATAGTATTTTGTTATGGGGTAGCACGGAATGCAGTGAAAGAATTTTTAAAATACAAGAAAATGTGTGAGAGCTGTAGTAAAAGTTAGTACTAGAGAACACTACAAACCTTATTTTACATCTTTAAAAATATTAACTATTCCGTTATTGTACATTTATAACTGTTTAGTTTTTGCAAAAAATAATTTAGAGAATTTTAAAACTCAGTCGGATGTACATAATTATTCAACAAGAATCAATTCAACTTTAACTATACGATATAATTATATACAGGTGTTCACCATAATCCTGACCATTTGCTTAATTTTAGCTCACGGTAACTTGATTTTTTTAAATAACACCCTATCTTTCCTTAAAAAATTAAATCAACTCTTACCCCATGTAGAATTTATGTAGATAATGAATGATTTTAAATAGATCTAAGGAATTTTTAATTAATTTTCAGGTTGTCTTAGTATCTATATAAATAAAAAATTAATGTCAGGCACGAATTCAATCGCATTTTTGGACTTTTAGCCGCGATATCGATTTTTGGAACCACTGTGTGACCAAAGCACCCAATTGTGTAAATAAATGTTGATTCACTACAGCGGGCTATCGTAAGACAATCTTTGGTACTGTAAAGGGAGTAAAGGGAAAAAGATGTTAGCTAACTGTGCTTAATTTATATAAAAAAGAAACTAAGACATCGTAAATAGTTCAAAAACTTTTAATTAAACGGGTTCTGTAAATCACCCCACATAAGGTAATTTACACCTTAAAATTCACGATAAATTATCGTCTTCCTTTTAGCAAGAGATAAAAATGTGTTCCAATATATTAATCTGACACGTTTACGGTGACATAAATAGGCCATTGTCCTTTTTTGCGGCCTACTGCTACCACAATAGTCTTCCCAAAAACGTATCAGAGCTATTGAATATGTAACAGCGTAAATTATTATTCAGTGTACCATGCCCAAAGGATAACAACAGGAAAAAAAAACGTGTAGAAGAATTACAACATAACTAATTGACCACCTGAAAATCGTAGTCCATTACCAAATTACAGAACGACGACACGTGGTAATAGCTGGTCATAATAATAATTTATGTCGAAGCAAATGTATTTAAAAAAAAAAAATGTGTTTCTAACCGTGGGTTGGAGGCTCGCGATCGTGACCGACGCACATTTTTCCAAATTAATAAATCTAGGAATAGTAGTCGCGAAGGCCAAATGTAAATCGCACGGTACAATGGCGTTGAGCAATTAGATATATTTTTTTTTATTTTCGTCAAATTGTATGAGGAACCGGGAGGTATTGTAATGGAAATTATGTTCCTGTGAAAATGATACTGCGTTTGCGGTGAACACGTTTGGCTTGTTTGTTTACGTTTTCCGGCAAATATTATGAAATATCGAATAATTATTACCTGATGTCATCGAAGAAAGGATACATACATATACAGGGTGTATCAAGTATAGAGGTAAATATAATAATATGTAGCAGCTGTAATCACATACGATCAGAAAGTCTCAATGCGCAGGGGGTCTATCTGTAAGCATTAACGAGAAAAAAATATTTTATAAATGCCGTGGGCTAGAGCCGCACCTGTGCCCAACCTAAATGCTGTTCCGAGTATACCCCCACATACCACTATCATTCAGCCATTACCGCTGTTAGTTTTGTGTGGATCGCCGCTTGGAGTGCAAGCCACTTTCGAACATTTTATTTAAATTCTTCCCGTCTCGAAAAAACGATCCTTTTCAGGACCATCATGATTCATATAAATAAAATCGAAGCTTGATGCATCGGCAAAAGCGCGGGAATATATAGATTCATTTTCGCGCGACATCATAGTAAAAAGGCGTGTTTGCAAATTTTCTGTATCTACATTTATTTCTGTGTAATTCGATTCAATTCATTTTGCGTTATATGATTAAATAAATCCAAAAGAAATAACTCAGATTCATGTGGTACCGTTTATTAACAACTAACTCTCGATTCGACAAAGCAAAAGAAAAATATTTACGTTTTTTGTAACTACTGAAGTCGCATATTCGGTGAAACTCGAACGCCTTATTAGGATATTAAAAATAATACTTTGTAGATTTACGTGGAATACTCTTAACAAAAAAGGAATGTTTATTTTATAAAAAGAAGAAATTTAAAATGCCTCAGTTTTGCTATTCTTACAAGGGCCTTTATTTATTCAGAATGACGTTAAATGAACTTACGGCATACCATTAAGAATAATACTAAATGAGTGCAATGTATTTATACATAATACCACGTTTAGAGGGTGGTTAACATAACGTTTCCTTGCATCAGGCCCGGACTAAAGAATTCTTGGCTCTAAATTTTACTTTTTTTTATTCTTTAATGATGAAATCCGGTTTCGGTGGGTTTGTGCTTTATGTGTCGTGTAGTTAACACCCAAGCAAAATTTACTTTTTTATTTGATACACGCTGTATATCTTCACACGCTAAACAGTGCACTAAGAAAAAGCGTTTTTTAAATGCATTAATTCAAATAAATTATGCTTTTGAATAGTGGTAAAAAGATATTTATTAGGTGCTAAGACAAAATTCACATGAGACAAGTAGTGATTCAGCAAACATATTTCTTCTTGTGAAAAAAATATCTGAAAATAATCGATATCCCAACTAACATACTACACCCTGCTGGGCTTTTTCTGGCCGACGTTTCCTCCGCACTCGCAAGCGACATCTTCAAGGCTGTTGCTATCGTTATTGGCCTAAAACTGAAAGACTAATATACTAGTTATTTTTCTTCTGATAGAGAGCAATAGAGCATTGCACAACTTTTCATGTATTATACACTGAGAGAAATGAATTATCTCCAAAAACCAATGCACTAAGGAAGGATTTGCCGTTAGAATGTTATAAATCCTAGTGTAGTATTGGGGGAGTTGGTCGCAGTTGACCATCCTAGCACTCTATTGTGGCGTTAGAGAAATCATCCTTTCAATGGCGGTGACTCCTATCAGATGTTGTTCTGGTAAATATACCAAATTAGTATGATATGATGTAGTTTGCAGTCGATTTTGTGCGAAATATTATCTGTTACTGGAATGAAATAGGAGATGCGCCATCTATGCGACAATTTCTCTACTACACATAAGTATATCTGCTCATCTGCAGTACTATATGGGGAGAATACTGCTATACGAAAATAAAATGCGATATTTATTTTTACTTCCATGTAAATATTTAGTTAAATTAATAAATACTGCGCTAGCTTCAAATAAATCTACTAACCAAATTATTTGTTTGATTGAATACAGGAATATATTTAATATTCCTAAATCAAGTAATAATTTAGTAACTATAACCAAATGCATGAAAAATGGTTGAAAACAACAAGATCGTCTTTTCCGTGTATAATAGTTTTAAAACCTTCAAACATTATACACTACTGTAAAGTTCTTTGGTTTATAAGTAAATCAGCATTAACTGAAAAGATTCCAATTATCACTGAAATTTCTTTAACCTCGCGCAAAAAATATTCACATTTGTTCATTATTGTTTTTGAATCTGAGACTTATGCACGTGGAAACATGAATAAAATTAAAATACTTCCGCGTAAAAAAGCACTCAGCTTGAATACAGGTGCTTGCATTTTCCCTTAAAAGGCAAAAGTTTTCAATCAATGTATGCATGCGTGTCCACGTAAATAAATCAAAACGTCCGACTTTTTTTATTTAAAATACTCTTTATAATTCAATAATACTTAAAAGAAAATAAAATATGTTGTTAAATATGTACATAATAATAACAATATAATATGTAATGTGTATTGTCTTGCTTAAACACAAGTTATAAAGAGATTATAAAATATTAATCAAAACTAAGGTGCATTCCATTCAATTACGGTTACTTTTCGTCGAAAAGCATGTACTTAAGAAGAAAATAGTATTGCGGAAAAACAGCACGCTACTTTCAATAAAAATAAACACTTTTCTGAGAACAGGTATTCTTTTCGTTGAACATGATAAAAACCAAAAGTTATAAAACTTTTCATTTAATGCAATATCTTTTCTCAGTGTAGGTATACACCAAATTACTGAATATTACATGCTAATTAATATACATGTAACTCTACCTTACATGTTCATCATAGTCTTTAATTGGTATAAAAGTTTTAATTATATACATGTATACCGGGAAAAAAACTGGTTAAAAACTCATTTGTGTCGATTCTTTTTACGGAAATCTTTAGTAAAAGGCGAAAAATTTAATCGCATTGAAGGGAATCCATAGTAGAACCAAGGTTATCTTATGTTTGTCCACTTGACTGCGAGACACCTGTATATCAACCTCTTCAATTCGATAGGAAAGGGATATACACTTTTATAATAAAATTGTTGTTTATATTAGCGAACAGGAAGTGGATTACTTATGCACCATTTCCAATGTCAATATATTCAAATTGATCTGATATTGCAATGTTACTGAAATACCCTACCCGTCACATATGAATACATAGATGGAAAACATTTGACGCATGTTGTTGGATTGCGAGATAAATTTAACTGCTACATCAGAGAAATTTCGTTTGTATAATGATAATTAATTGAACAGAAATATCCTTCTGAATAACCGCATTCATCCTATATTATTGGATTTTCCTGATAATCGTCAGTGTAAATAGTATTTCTGGTTATTCATTTTATATCTTGGAAATCACAATACGGTGTAATAAACACAGTTTGTTAATAGAAATTATAGAAGTAACAAACTAATTATGTAATCATATTTTTATTCTCAATGAGTATTATAGCGATATTTAACGTCATAAATCACTCTAGCGAATCTAAATTTAGAACTTCTCCACTAATAGGCGTTAGCTTCTAGGTATTATTTGACGTTGGGTATCTGTTCAAGAATAAATCATTGTTATCCTTGACCGCTGAGTTTTTTTCTTATGCAGCTTGATAGGTTCTTTGAAACTATTTACTAAACAGATATTTTCTTAATGGCACAAAAAAAAATCTATAAAGTTTTATCAATGCTTATATACGATTCTCGTTTCGCAAGAATTGTTGTTAATAACGTAGAATATGGTGATTGATGATACAATAGCGAAATTATTTCTGCCTAAACAGCACTCAGAAAAGTTAAACCAGAGTTATTTTGTATCTATTCACGATGGAATGATATAAAGGTTTATACATATGTAACGTAAATCTGCTACTAGCCGCTTGGTATGTTTAATTTTTCCTGGTGTTGATTCATATAACGATCTCCGCTTCCAGTTATGTAAATAACAATGTAATAACGTGAAATTTTTGTGACTCAAACAGTATGAAAAAAAAATAATTCGATGTCGTGCGCGCTCATACATCAAACTTGTAGGTACAATATACACATATATCGTTAGAGTAAAGTGTTGCTTTGATGATTCAACTCTAAACGTGTACAGGGTGATGTCCCATTCAACACAGGATCTTTGATTACAGCTCTATTTTGATTTTAGGAAAAAAGGGTTTCATATGTTTGTGACGCCTCATGTAAATATTGTATAATTATTTTAAAAATCCAATGATTTTATTAATTTTCAATCAGCTATATATAAACGCATATACTAAATAAGTCACAAATATTTAGTGTAAGCATGCTGATGAATGATTAGACAAGTAAATTGAGTTACGATGTTTCGTAGGCTATGGTCATTGTTTATTACCATAACCTACCAAATAACCACTTA